>JAXLNO010002763.1:709825-771232 GCA_038087875.1 Malacoraja senta | reverse complement strand
TACCTTTCGTAAATCCATGCTGACTTTGTCCAATGATTTCACCACTTTCCAAATGTGCTGCTATCCCATCTTTAATAACTGACTCCAGCAGTTTCCCCACTACCGATGTTAGACTAACTGGTCTGTAATTCCCCGTTTTCTCTCTCCCTCCCTTCTTAAAAAGTGGGGTTACGTTTGCTACCCTCCAATCTTCAGGAACTACTCCAGAATCTAAAGAATTTTGAAAAATTATCATTAATGCATCCACTATTTCTGGAGCTACTTCCTTAAGTACTCTGGGATGCAGCCTATCTGGCCCTGGTGATTTATCGGCCTTTAATCCATTCAATTTACCCAACACCACTTCCCGACTAACCTGGATTTCACTCAGTTCCTCCATCTCCTTTGACCCGCGGCCCCCTGCTATTTCCGGCAGATTATTTATGTCTTCCTTAGTGAAGACGGAACCAAAGTAGTTATTCAATTGGTCCGCCATATCCTTGTTCCCCATGATCAATTCACCTGTTTCTGACTGCAAGGGACCTACATTTGTTTTAACTCTCTCTCTCTCTCTCTCCTCCTCTCTCTCTCTCTCTCTCTCTCTCTCTCCCTCCCTCTCTGTCCCTCCCTCCCCCTCTCTCTCTATCTATGGGATGTACGCTGCTATCTCTCTATCACTCTCTCTCTAGCTCCATCTCTCTACACGCATCTCTCTTGCTCCACAGGGCTCGAAATTAGCGGTTGCCCGGGTGCCACTGACCACAAAGTGCCGCCGGGCAACCTAAACACCGAGTCATTTTGCCCGGCTTGGCAACCAGATACTGGTTTGTACCGAAGATAGACACAAAAAACTGTAGTAACTCCGCGGGTCAGGCAGCATCTCTGGAGAAAGGGAACGCGACGTTTCGTGTCGGCGGCGGCTGTGCGGGCAAAGATACTAGGTGCGGGGTGAGGAAGGGTCGGAGCGAATGACGGGTCCCTAACAGCGGCAGCAGCGGCTGCGAACAGCAGCCCCATCTCCTCCTCCCGCCCCCCGCCCGCCCTGATAAGGGCCTCTGCTTGTAAATCCGGTAACGGCGCTTTCAAAACAAACCCTCCCGCACTCCGAGGGAGGGAGGGGGAGGCCTCGGCGTGCGGGATGCGATGTTGGCCGTGGAGCCCTGACCTTCCTTCCTTCCCACCTCGCCCCCCCCCCCCCCCCACTCTCTCTCTCTCTCTCTCTTGTACACCCCCTCCACCCCCCTATCCTGGGACCCTTCCACTCCATTCCGCACTGATCCCCATTTCCGCCTCTATTCAGTCCTCACTGACATCCCCTGTGCTCCCCTCCCCATCTACCCCCCATCTATTCATCCTGCGCTGATCACCCTATCCACCTCGCATTGATTCTCCTGCCACCCCCCCCCCCCATCCATCCTACACTGGTTCCCCAATTCACCCTGTACTTACCCCTTTCCCATCCATCCTGCACTTCTCCTCCATCCATCCTGTACTGATCCCCCATCCATCCTGTACTAATCCACGCATTCATCCCATACTGACCCACCCTCCATTTACCCTGCACCTTCCCCCCCTCCCCTCATTCATCCTGTCGTGATCCCCCATTCATCCTGCACAGACCCCTCCGATCCACACTGTACTGCCCCCATCCATTCATCCTGCGCTGATCTCCCCCCCATCCATCCTGTACTGATCCTCCCATTCAAGAAGAATGGGGGGAACAGTCTGAAGAAGGGTCTCGACCCGAAACGTTGCCTATTTCCTTCGCTCCATAGATGCTGCCTCGCCCGCTGAGTTTCTCCAGCACTTTTGTCTACCACCATCCATCCCGTACTGAACGCCCCCCCCATTCAACACCGCTGACATCCCCGGTGCTCTCCCCTCACAATTTCACCTACTCCAACCAACACGTACTAATTCACCTGCCTCAATCCATCCATTCTGCACCGACTGCCTTCTATCCCCCCCCACCCCGCCATCTATCCACCCCGCACTGATTCACACACACCCCCCTCCCTGACCCTATTGTGCTGGAAATGTCTTCAGAGCGAACATTGACTATGTTTGATAACGGAATGCAATCAAATGTGTTTTAATTCCCAATGTTATTATTTGTTTTAATCCATAAAGATGGATTAGTTAAATTGTGAACACGTGAAACATTAAAACCGCAGTGTTCGATTGTCACTGCTGCCGTTGACACGTTATTACAGAATTAATTTTAAAGGCAAATCAATGCACTTAATATGGAGTATCAGTACTGTAGTTATTTAATGAGCAACATTCACAACTATACGTACGCATATATGTTATCATGGTCCAGGATTTATTGACACAGGTTGATCATACGCTGAATAACCCAACCACATTTTTGTGTGGAAGTGGAAAGAACTAATAGAAATTGCATTAATTGCAATGTGTAAAAAGAGTAGAGATACTGTCTTATAATTTTGCTGCATGTCATTGTGGGATATATCATGTCTTGAGTGGTGAATATGTTTAGTTTGTGACTTTATTTGAAGCAGAAATAATATGTGAATGCTTCATTGAGTATAATTCCGACTGGTAACTACGCACTTCGTCCAAGCACATTATCGCACGCGTCATGCAAGCCATCTTAAATGACCACCTAAACTGTGATTTGGCAACCTAAAAAGCTGCCAAGGTTGCCCGGCTGGCAACAGGGAAAAAAAGTTAAGCGAGAGCCCTCCTCCATCTCTCTAGCTCCATCTGTCTCCATCTCTCCCTATCTCTTCTTATGTATCTCTCTATCTGCGGAATGTTATAGACAATAGGTGCAGGAGTAGCCATTTGACCCTTCGAGCCAGCACTGCCATTCAATGTGATCACGGCTGATCATCCCCAATCAGTACCCCGTTCCTGCCTTCACCCCATATCCCCTGGCTCCGCTATTTTAAGAGCCCTATCTAGCTCTATCTTGAAAGCATCCAGAGAACCTGCCTCCACCGCCCTCTGAGGCAGAGAATTCCACAGACTCACCAATCTGTGAGAAAAAGTGTTTCCTCGTCTCCATTCTACATGGCTTACTCCTTATTCTTAAACTGTGGCCCCTGGTTCTGGACTCCCCGAACATCGGGAACATGTTTCCTGCCTCTAGCGTGTCCAAGCCCTTAACAATCTTATATGTTTCAATGAGATCTCCTCTCATCCTTCTAAACACCAGAGTGTACAAGCCCAGCTGCTGCATTCTCTCAGGATATGACAGTTCCGCCATCCCAGGAATTAACCTTGCAAACCTATGCTGCACTCCCTCAATAGCAAGAATGGCCTTCCAATAAATTAGGGGACCAAAACTGCACACAATTCTCCAGGTGTGGTCTCACTAGGGCTCTGTACAACTGCAGAAGGACCTCTTTGCTCCTATTTTCGATTCTTCTTGTTATAAAGGCCAACATGCCATTCGCTTTCTTCACTGCCTGCTGTACCTGCATGCTTACTTTCATAAACTGATGTACAAGGACCCCCAGATCCCGTTGTACTTCCCCTTTTCCCAACTTGCGCCATTCAGATAGTAATCTGCCTTCCTGTTTTTGCTACCAAAGTGGATAACCTCACATTTATCCACATTAAACTTCATCTGCCATGCATCTGCCCACTGCCCCAACCTGTTCAAGTCACCCTGCATTCTCATAGCATCCTCCTCACAGTTCACACTGCTACCCAGCTTTGTGTCATCTGCAAATTTGCTGATGTTACTTTGAATCCCTTCATCCAAATCATTGATGTATATTGTAAATAGCTGTGGTCCCAGCACCGAGCCTTGCTGTACCACACTAGTCACTGCCTGCCATTCTGAAAGGGACCCGTTAATCCCTCCTCTTTGTTTCCTGTCCACCAACCACTTCTCTATCCGTCAGCACTCTACCCCCAATACCATGTGCCCTAATTTTGCCCACTAATCTCCTATGTGGAACCTTATCAAATGCTTTCTGAAAGTCCAGGTACACTACATCCACTGGCTCTCCCTTGTCCATTTTCAAAAGTTACATTTTCAAAAAATTCCAGAAGATTAGTCAAGCATGATTTACCCTTTCAAAATCCATGCTGACTCGTACCGATCCTGTTACTGCTATCCAAATGTGCGGCTATTTCATCTTTTATAATTGACTCCAGCATCTTCCCCACCACCGATGTCAGACTAACTGGTATATAATTCCCCGTTTTCTTTCTCCCACCTTTCTTAAAAAGTGGGATAACATTAGCTACCCTCCAATCCACAGGAACTGATCCTGCGTCTATGGAACATTGGAAAATGATCACCAATTTTTTCTGTAGCCACTACCCCTTCAACTCCATCTTTATACTCCCAATTTGTCAATCCTTCCCCCCCACTATTTAGTTTAAACCCACACGTGTAGTCCTAGCAAACCGGCCTGCCAGAATGTCGGTCCCCCTCCAGTTAAGGTGTAACCCGTCCCTTTTGTACAGGTAACCCCTACCGCAGAAGAGATCCCAGTGGTCTATAATCGAAATCCTTGCTCCCTGCACCAGCCCCTCAGCCACACATTTAGATCCCCTATCTCCCTGTTCCTGTCCTCACTAGCACGTGGTACTGGAAGCAATCCAGAGATAACCACCCTAGAAGTCCGGCATTTCAGTCTTCTTCCCAACTCTCTGAAGTCATGTTGGAGAACCTCTTTCCTCTTCTTCCCGATGTCGTTTGTGCCTACGTGCACAACTACTGCTGGCTGTTCACCTTCTCTCTCGAGGACGTTCAGAATTTGGCTCATGACATCCTGAACCCTGGCACCAGGGAGGCAACAGACCATCCTCGCATCTCGTCTGCCGCCACAGAATCTCCTGTCCGCTCCTCGGACAATGGAATCACCCACCACTGGGGCTCTGCCCGATGTCGGTCTCGCCGGTCGAGTTTCTTCTCCAGGATTGGAGCCACCGACGTGTCCGCCGCTCGGACTGGAAACATTGTCTTCCCGGACAGTTCCCAAGAGGGCGTACCTGTTTTCATTAGGCACAGCCACCTGAGTCTTCTGCACTCCACGATTTCCACCCTTTCTCTCCGTCACACACCTTGGTTCTTCCCGTAACCTCGGCGTGACAACCTCACTGTAGATTCTGTCCAGGAAACTCTCGTTTTCCCGGATGGCCCTGAGGTCATCCAGCTGCTTCTCCAGTGCCCCAACACCATCCTTTAGGAGCTGAAGCTGGACGCACTTGCCACATTTGTAGCAGCCAGAGGCTCCATCCGTGCCCCTGGGCTCCCACATTCTGCAGGCCTCACACTGTCTCATCTGCCCCGACATGTGTTCACCGTGTTCCGTCCTCTCGCACTTTATGTGCAGTCTCCTCTCCTCAGCCGAAGACTCTCAAGCCAAAGACTCACAAGCACTTCCCCCACAAGGCCGCTCCCTCAGAGCCGTCTTGCTTATATTGACTGATAAATTGCCCAATTTACAAACCAAATTCCTCAGTTTGAACTGTTTTCCCCCTTTGACTCACTTCTAACTCCCCTCGCACTCGGGCTAGAGCCAATCAGTGCTTTCTCCTGCTTCCCTTTGTTGTATTGTATTGTATTGTATTGTATATTTTAATGACCACACAGCCAGGCTGGTGGAATTTGTTATCAGTACAGCTCGGTACAGGTTCCAACATTACATCAACATTAAACTTATAACATAGATGTACATACAGACAGACACATTACATAATACATAAGTGCCATGCTTATTCTTATTCCTCACCGTACAGAGTTTAAAATGTTAATTGCAGTGGGAATGAAACTGTTTTTGAGGCGGCTTGTTTTGGAGGAAATTGACCTGTAACGCCTCCCAGAGGGCAGTAGCTGAAAGGCATAGTGTGCAGGGTGGGTAGGATCAGAGATGATCTTGCGGGCTCTGTGCAGTGACCGTTTGTGATAAAGTGATTCAAGGGATGGTAGGGGTAAGCCAATAATTTTTGATGCTCTGTTGATGATGCGCTGTAATTTCTTCCGGGAGAGTGAGTCGAGACTGCTGAACCAGACTGTGATGGATGAAGTGAGGATGCTTTCAATGATGGCTGTATAGAAGCGGAGCATGAGATGAGATCTTACTCTGAACTTCCTTAGCTGTCGGAGATGGAAAAGTCTTTGCTGGGCTTTCCCATAAATGTGGTCTGCGTTTGTCCTCCATTTGAGGTTGTTGCTGATGTGGGTTCCAAGCAGTTTGAATGTGTCAGTGATGGAGATGGATTCATCATTAATGAGCACAGGAGTTTTGGGGGATGGCTGGCGCCTTGGGTCGATGATAAGTTCTTTTGTTTTTGATGAATTGAGTAAGAGGTCATGGTCTGTGCACCAGGTCACTGCTTGGTTGACCTGTGCACGGTATTCAGTTTCTTGGTTGTTGGTGATGAATCCTATGATGGTTGAGTCGTCCGTGTACTTGTACAGGTTGACGGAGCTGTGGTGGGATGTGAGCTGGTTTGTGTAAAGGGAAAATAGCCAGGGTGTTGCTGTTGCTTCAAAATCCACGGGAGCTCTGAGTTAAGTCTGCCTGTGCTTTGCCTCTCCTCTTCAACTGTTTTCCCCCTCTGACTCACTTCTAACTCTCCTCCCACTCGGGACCTCTGAGTCTCCCTCTCTCGCTCTCTCTTACTCTCTCTCTCTCTGTCTCTCACACCTCTTTTCTCCGCCTGTCTCTCCCTCACCTCCTTTCTCCGCCTGTCTCTCCCTCACCCTGTCCCTCTCCCCTCACCCTCACCCTTCGCCTCACCCTTCCCCCTCCCACTCCCACTCTCTCTCCCCCTCTCCCCCTCTCTCCTGCTCTCTCGCACCCCCTCTCCCTCTCTCTCTCCCTCTCTGTCTCTCTCTCTGTCTCCCTCCCTCTCTCTCTGTCTCCCTCCCTCTCTCTGTCTCCCTCTCTCTCTGTCTCCCTCTCTCTCTCTCTCTCTCTCTCTCTGTCTCTGTCTGTCTCTCTCTCTTTGTCCCTCTCTCTCTCTTTGTCCCTCTCTGTATCTCTCTCTGTGTCTCTCTCTGTCTCTCTCTTTCTCTCTGTCTGTCTCTCTCTCTCTTTCTCTCTCTCTCTGTCTCTCTCTCTCTCTGTCTCTCTCCCTCACTCTGACCCCTTCTCTCTCTGTCCCCCTCTCTCTCTGTCCCCCACTCTGTCTCTCCCCCTCTCTGTCTCTCCCTCTGCGGGATGTACACAGCTACATTGGACGTTGAGGCGGGGTCTGTCTGGTGCGGAGGCTCCAGCAGGCTGTCTCGCTATTCCAGCCGGTCTCTGAGGTCAGGTTCAAAACTCCTTCACTAAGATCCTCCATTCTGATTTTTAATTTATCAGCCAAATTTTTCGTCTTCCAGATTAAGGCTTTGGCGACCGCTTCCTGCACACGATCAGTTGGTTCGCCCTCCAGATACACCTCATCCAGATTTACCAGACTTTTGGTAATTTTCAATCAAAATTTGTCATGTTTGCTTTGCCCAGGTTTCAACATTAGAGGCCAATTTTTGTAATGTTTCCTGGGTGGGATTTGCCGCTTTTACAAAGTGTGTTAATATCTTTGCTTGCCTCGTGATACCCTAAGTGGGTAGGCTCCGCTCTTGCAGAACCCTCAGATGATGCAGGGTCTGGGCCATTTTATAAATAACTCTAACAGCGACTGCAATGGAATCTCTTGGTCTCGGTTGATTCCTGTGCTGGTCGCGATTCACATTATGACTGTTATTAAACATACGCTCTACCCCCACTCCCCTCTGCATGTTTTACTCATTTCTGGCTGAGTTAGTAGTAAACTATACTAGTAAGATTAAATGAGAACTCACCAGTTTGAAGTCTGATCTTTATTTTATGAGGAATTATGTTGAGGGATTACGTGAAGAGCCCGCCAGGGCGCATGCGCGACATATCTTCAAAGCAGTGGTGTGAAATCACAGATACGGTAGTCGAATTAACATAGTAAGATAAGAACAATAATACCAGCTGACCTTTATTATAGATGGTGGGCGTGGAGGGCACGTAATCCCTCAATGTAACTCCTCATAAAATAAAGATCAAACTTCAAACTGGTAAGTTCTCGTTTAATCTTACTATTTTACTTCGGAGTCACGTGAGTGACTACGTGAAGATTTTAAAGCTCTGTGATTTCATACCACAGAACGAGTCCATGCTTCACACCCTGCTGTCGTAGACTGAGGAGGAAGTATGTTAACAAATCCAGACATGAATTAATTGTTAAAAAAGAAACAATGAGTGATTTATTAACACAAATTATAATAATGACCCCTGTCCTTCGGGGTGTATTATAAAACAGAACTCAAAATAGTCTCTGCAAAAGTCACAGGCTTGGCAACTGGCTCATTATAAACTTCTTGGAAGGTCTTCTCCCTGGACCATCCTGCCGTACCCAAGATGTGATCCATTGGAACCTCCATGTGCCGTGCTGCCGATGTGGCTGCAGCCCTGGTGGAATGAGATTTAAAAATATCAGTATCCACCCCTGCAGCCCCCAAAACCTGTCGAAGCCATCTAGATATAGTTTGGGCCGATACCCTATTGTGAGGTCTTTTGTGGCTCACTAATAGTGCCAATTCTTGGCCTCTTTTAGTCGTAATTTGTGTAAAGATTGCACCCGCTGGGCCGAGACCAGTGCCATCAGCATTACCAATTTAAGGGTAAGTTTCTCCAGAGACAGGGACCTTGCTGGTGACCAACCCCGAAGCAACGTCAACACAATACTCACATCCCAAATGTGAGAGTATCTGGCCCTAGAGGGATTCGAGTTGAATATACTCCTCATTAGTTTGGAAACCAAGGGGTGAGACCCCAGAGAATGGTGGTCGAATCCCCTCCACAAATAGGTCGATAGGGCACTCCTGGCGCTGTTGATGGCACTGTAGCTAAGCCTTTCATCGAAATGAAGGTTAGCGAGGAACTCCAGGACATTAGTTACAGAGGCTGAGTTATACTCAATATTAGTCCTGGAACAATATAGTTCCCATTTCCTGATGTAAGTCAGGTACTGTTTCCTGGTAGACTCTCTTTGTGCCGCCGTGATCATGTTGATGGTTCTGTTCGTCAGTCCAAGATCCAGAAGTGGCCTGTTCAAATTCTGCAAATTAACAGATTAGTCCTGTCATGGCATGGATGAATTTCGCCAGTTACAGGATGGACCATCAAGTCTGGTCGTTTGGCGACGGCCATACATGGTTCTGAAACCATGTCGAGAACCACACGGAACCATGGCTGGGTAGGCCAGTCGGGTACTACCAAAATACCTGACGCAGAGTCTTGTTGTATTTTGCGTAAGACCTGACTGATGAGGCAGAAGGGGGGAAATGCATAGAAAAACAAATTTCCCCAGTGCAGCGAAAATGCGTCCATCGCTGCTGCCCCAGGGTCTGGTTCCCACGCAACATATGTCGGCAACTGGTGGTTAAGCCTAGATGCAAATAGATCGATATCTGGTGTTCCATATCGTGCTATGATGTCTGCAAACACTTTGGGGTCCAACATCCATTCAGTGTTGTCATTAAATTTTCGTGACCTGGTGTCTGCCACTGAATTGAGTTTACCTGGTAGGTAAATAGCAGATATCCAAATGTTTCTCTTGATACACCATTGCCAGATTGAATTGGCCAGATCATCACATGATATCGATCTGATTCCATCCATCTGATTAATATAAGCCACCACAGTGGTATTATCTGTTTGCAGGCGAACATGCAAATGATGCATTTTGAACAGTACGCCTTCAGACCATAGAATGCTCCCAACATTTCCAAATAATTTATACCAAGTATATAAAGCAAAGATGATTCATGCGCACCCCATCTGCCCCCACAACTGGAGATGGTGTTGGTGGCACCCCAACCTTGAGCGCTGGCGTCAGTCTGTAATACAACTGACGGGTTGCTAATAATAATGGAGCTGAAGGAACGCCGAATGTTATGCGTCCACCATCGGAGTTCCAAAATAGCTTTTGTTGGTAATTGCATTGGTCTATCGAAATGAGCAGCATGATGTTTAAGTGCTTGCACCTTTGCTCTCTGTAAATTTTTATAGTGCAAAGGTCCAAAGTGTGTCGCTGGAAATGCAGCTACGATTTTGCCAATCACCATTACTACTTGTCTGATAGATGGTTGACTGATGACAGCAAGGTTGCTGCAAACTTCCATTAATTCAGTTGCCTTTCCCCTAGGTAAAGTCACAGTCATCTGAACTGAATTAATTGTGAATCCCAAATAGTCCATAGTCGTGGATGGTGTTAACTTTGATTTATCTGGATGTATGATAAACCCCAGTTTCTCAAATAGACATATGGTAGCTGTAACAGCTAATTTGGCTAATTCGTAGGTTTTACCCACGATTAGTATGTCATCTAAATACGCCATGACAATATGTTTTTGTTTACGAAGTAACGCCAGAGCTGGTTTCAGTAATTTGGTGAATAGTCTGGGGGCTGAGGTCAATCCATTAGGCAGTGCTTTGTACTGCCAAAGCTGCCCCATCCAGTTAAACTTCAGATATCGGCGGTGATCCTTGTGTATAGGCACCAAATAGTATGCATCTTTTAAATCGATGCATGCCATGAAGTAGCCTTTGCAAATCAATTGTTTGGCCGTGACAAAGGTTTCCATTTTGAAATGAGTATACTGCACAAATGTGTTCAATTGTCTCAAATCGATAATGATGCGACATGCACCATCTTTTTTGTGAAAATATTTGACACAAATTCTCGAGAGTCATGTTGAGATCTCTCAATTACACCTTTAGTATAAAGCCTCTTAATTTCAGCATGACCATCCAACTTCTCTTGTTGTGATAGAATAAATGATCTGATGGGTGCATGCTGAACCGGAGGAAGGTGTTTGTTTACGAATTCAATTTCATATCCTTGAACACTATGCAGTATATAAGAATCAGAGGTTATTGAGCTCCATGCCTCACAAAACCAGTGTAACCTACTCCCAACAAGTGTATCCATTGCACCTGCTATGTCCTGGTAGGAACCAGACCCATTTACCTCCATGGTTACCAGTGGGGTGTTCATCTCTTCTTCTGTTTCTTGGCCGATTGAGATGCTGGAATTCGGGGTTGGCGCATCTTCCACGAAGGTCGCTCTGGGCCGCGGTCTAAAAAAGACTTTTGTC
Source organism: Malacoraja senta (assembly GCA_038087875.1). NCBI lineage: Eukaryota > Metazoa > Chordata > Chondrichthyes > Rajiformes > Rajidae > Malacoraja > Malacoraja senta. The sequence continues at coordinate 760,146 of JAXLNO010002763.1, read as the reverse complement.
CTTGAGTTGCGGCCTTCGAGCTTTCACCAGCTTCGACGTGACGTGGCCTGCTGGTGGATGCGTAGGGGTGCTGTCGCCGAGGTATTTTGCCCGATGCCTTGATGAGGCCGGTGGCTTTCGCCTCTTCATCCAGCTCTTTAACCTGTTTGGACAGGTTGCCCCCGAATAACAAAATTGGCGGCGGTGTGGTGTTGGTCTTGCACAGAGCCGCAAATTTGGGGTTCAAGGCTGGGCGGATGGAGTTCTTTCGGAAACAGTTGATCTCAAACTGTGTATTGCAGAGCAGCGCCAGAGTATCTTGCTGAGCCTCTGTCATTTCTGAGTCATCCACCGACCGGGGAAATGCTGTAATCCCCGAAGCTAGAAGTTTGAGGATTTTCTGCATTTGTACCTCCTGTGCCCTTATACCTGCACCAATATGTCCCCAGATGGAGGGATTCACTGCTGGGACCTTAAGTGAAATACGGTTCCCTGGTGCCAGGTATTTTGCAGTGGTTTCATTAAGTGCCTGTTCCTGCAATTGATGGGTTTAAAGGTAGTCAATGCTGGCTGCTAGTTCTTGTTTCAGCGGCTGCCCTGACTGTGGAGGCACCGCAAACTTTTTCACCATTCCCAGCATCTTCTCTTCTGGCACCCCCAGCACACTTGAAGTATCTTCAGCCAACCCTTGTTCAGAGTCACCCCAGAAATGACTCCCAATGCTCCCCTCTGTCGAGGGAGATACATTGTGGAGCCCTGAAAAAGGTACTGCCATGGGCGTCCTAGGAGGCCCATAGTGATGTGACTCCTTCTCCCGGAGTTTGTCACGGTGAAGCAATTGCTCCACTATCCGCTCCAGACGTGATATGCGTCCACTGTCGCTGTCTGCCTGCGGCGTTTGCTCATGGCCCGATACATCGGAGTCCATGAGCGTGTCCCTCTTCCGTTTGGCGTTCCTTTCAGCCTGTGGCGACGCAGACTGCACAGGCGCCGGGACAGAGACTGCTGATCGCATAGATAGCGATGCTGCAGTCGGCCGCTGCTGTCTCCCGGTACTCTCGCGGTCCTCCTCAGCCAGTTTTTTAACGGCCCGTTTGGACTTAGTACGGGTCTTGTCCATCGTTGGTCTTCCTGTAATACAGAAAGACAACCCCAAAACTACCTCAGAGTAAGTAACATACGTGTAGGTCTCCGGTTTTAACCTTACCGCTGCGGGGAACGCTCCTCCCCGCCTGTCGCTCACAATGCGCTAGACGATATGTCGCGCATGCGCCCTGGCGGGCTCTTCACGTAGTCACTAACGTGACTCCGAAGTAAAATGCAATGTTAATGCATCAATTATCTCTAGCGTAGTAGGGTTAACACCAAAGTGCTCCCCAAGTCTTTGGTTTTATTCCAGCTTGCGGAGACCACTTGCCGAACTCTTCCCGACTGGGCAACGATTTTCCAGTTTTGCTATCGCTGTAGCTTCATCAGGGAAAGAGATCTACTTCTAGAAAGGGGTATTAAAGGGTAGGTTGATGTCCCTCCCTTTCTGGGTTTGCTCCTCCCATGTGCTGAGTCCTAGTGTTAAGGTTCAAAACTTTTCAAACAGATGACAACACAAAAGTTAGTAATAGTAAGATTAAACGAGAATTTACCAGTTTGAAGTTTGATCTTTATTTTATGAGGAGTTACGTTGAGGGATTACGTGAAGAACCCGCCAGCACGCATGCGCATCAATCTTCAAAGCAGCGGTGTGAGATCACAGATAACAGTTTATTGAACTAAACATAGTTAGATTAGAGAAGACTAGAATACCAGCTGACCTTTATGATAGAGGGTTGGGCGCGGAGGGTACGTAATCTCTCAACGTAACTCCTCATAAAATAAAGATCAAACTTCAAACTGGTAAGTTCTCATTTAATCTTACTATTTTACATCGGAGTCACGTGAGTGACTAGGTGAAGATTTCAAAGCTCTGTGATTTCATGCCGTAGAAACGAGTCCACGCGTCACACGCTGTGTTTGATTGACTAAGGAGGAGAGAAAATACAATGCATTCAGACATGGCATAGTCTTAAAGCATGCTGATGCTTTTATTCACAAAAAAAAATAATGACCCCTAACACTCGGGGTAAATTATGAGAGATTTTAGAATAGAATCCCCAAACACCCCTGGCCTGGTAATGGGTTTGTCATAAAATAACTGAAAAGTTCTTTCACTAGACCATCCTGCCGCTGCAAGGATGTGGTCCATAGGAAATTCCAACCCTTTCGCTGCCGATGTCGATGCAGCCCTAGTGGAATGAGATTTAAAAACATCAGTGTCCACACCTGCCCAAGCCAACACCTGTCTTAGCCACCTTGAGATGGTTTGTACTGACACTCTTCTGTGAGTTTTTTTATGACTGACAAGTAATGCCAATTCTGTGCCTCTAAGTTGTTGTGTGTCCTTGATATACTGTAGCAAATGGGTGACTAGACATAAACAAAGGTCCATGGGGTATGCTATGAATTCCAATCTGATACCTGACGCCCCTGGTCTGCTCTGCTTAATTAATTCATACACGTAAAAAATGATTTTATTAGCAGAAGTTATCATTGTGTCCAGTCGTAATTGATGTAGCGACTAGACCCTTTGCGCAGAAACTAGGGCCATACTAGGGAAAATGGCGGCGCACCTGAATGCAGCGGCTCTGCTCTCCCCCGTGTGGATGTTGTTGTTTCTGTCTGTTTTGTCCGTTTGTCTGTGGACCTGCGACTCGAAATACAACCGGCGGGATCTTTTAAGGATTGGGACGCTGTGTAGCGAACTAGAGTTACATAGATACATAGATACATAGAAAATAGGTGCAGGAGTAGGCCATTCGGCCCTTCGAGCCTGCACCGCCATTCAATATGATCATGGCTGATCATCCAACTCAGTATCCCGTACCTGCCTTCTCTCCATACCCCCTGATCCCTTTAGCCACAAGGGCCACATCTAACTCCCTCTTAAATATAGCCAATGAACTGGCGTCAACTACCATCTGTGGCAGAGAGTTCCAGAGATTCACCACTCTCTGTGTGAAAAAGTTTTTCCTCATCTCGGTCTTAAAGGATTTCCCCCTTATCCTTAAGCTGTGACCCCTTGTCCTGGACTTCCCCAACATCGGGAACAATCTTCCTGCATCTAGCCTGTCCAACCCCATAAGAATTTTGTACGTTTCTATAAGATCCCCTCTCAATCTCCTAAATTCTAGCGAGTATAAGCCAAGTCTATCCAGTCTTTCTTCATATGAAAGTCCTGACATGCCAGGAATCAGTCTGGTGAACCTTCTCTGCACTCCCTCTATGGCTATAATGTCCTTCCTCAGATTTGGAGACCAAAACTGTACGCAATACTCCAGGTGTGGTCTCACCAAGACCCTGTACAACTGCAGTAGAACCTCCCTGCTCCTATACTCAAATCCTCTTGCTATGAAGGCCAACATACCATTCGCTTTCTTCACTGCCTGCTGCACCTGCATGCCTACTTTCAATGACTGGTGTACCATGACACCCAGGTCTCGCTGCACCTCCCCATTTCCTAATCGGCCACCACCGATTAGGAGTTCGTGAGAAGCTCCCACAACGATTATATCCCGCCAGAAATCACCCGCCTAGCGGAGTCCGAGTGGATCACCATACCGAACTGACGGTGCGGGAGGCGGCGCAGAAGCAGGCGGCAGAAGCGCGGTTGTCGAGCCGGCAGAAGCGCTAGGCTAAAGGAAGCTCCTTACAGACTGGCGCTACCCAGCATTTTTTTGACGAACGCCCGATAGCTCAGCAACAAGATGGACGAGCTGGAGCTGATCAATGAAGAAAATACAACTGTGCAAACCTGCTCGATTATGGTGGTAACTGAGACCTGGCTTCACGCTGGGATCCCAGGTGAGGCCATTAGTCTGGTAGGTCGCACAGCACACCGGGCCGACAGGAGCAGTGACTCCGGTAAGAGCAGAGGAGGGGGGCTATGTATTTACTCTTATGACAAATGGTGCACAAATGTAAACGTTGTCGAGAGACATTGTTCACCAGACATAGCGTTTATCACATTGAAATGCCGACCCTTCTATCTGCCGCGGGAGTTCACAGCTGTCGTTATTTTGGCTGTTTATATTCCACCAAGCGTTAACGTCAAGCTAGCACTGAACACCCTGCTAGCATCAATCAACAAACTACAGACTGTGCACCCTGATGGGATTTTCATCGCGGCTGGAGACTTCAACCAGGCTAATCTAGAATTCCACCAGCATGTCACGTGTCCGACGAGAGGTCAAAATACACTGGATCACGTATACAGCAACATTAAGGATGGATACAAAGCCTCCTCTCTCCCTCACCTTAGCCAGTCTGACCATCTATCACTCTTTCTCACCCCGGCATACAGACCTCTCATTATGAGAACTAAGCCCAGCGTGAGAAACATAAATACTTGGCCCGAGGGTGCTGCCGCCCAACTTCAGGACTGTTTTGAGCGCACCCAGTGGGATCTTTTTGTAAACCAGGACATACAAGAATACACATCCACAGTCATGTTCTATATACAGAACTGTATCAACAACGTCACTGTCGACAGGGAGGTTAGGTGCTATCCAAACAACAAACCATGGATGACCAGGGATGTCAGGAAGCTGCTGAGACCACGCAACTGAGCCTTTAGATCTGGCAGTGATGAACTGTACAGCACTGCCAGATCTAAACTAAAGAGAGCCATTAAAGAGGCAAAGACAGCCTATGGAAGAAGGTTAGAGGGGCATTTTAACGAGAGGGACCCTCGGCGTGTCTGGCAGGGCATTCAGCAACTTACCAACTACAAGGCCAAGGGGGGGCCGACCATCAGCAGCAGTAACAACTCGCTAGCTGAGGAGCTCAACCACTTTTTCGCCCGTTTTGAGCTGAATGAGGCGGAGCCTGCACCTGCAGCCGCACCCAGCACTGACGACCTGGCACTCACTGTGAGTACGGAGGATGTCAGAAGAGCACTCCGCAGGGTCAACCCCAGGAAGGCTGCTGGCCTAGATGGCATCCCAGGGAGAGTATTGCGGGACTGTGCAGACCAGTTAGCGGAGGTTCTTAGCGACATCTTTAACCTCTCTCTGTCAATGTGCACTGTCCCTAAATGCTTCAAGACTGCTACTATCGTGCCTGTACCCAAAAAGCATCCATTATCAGCTTAAATGACTACAGACCTGTTGCTCTCACTTCAACTGTGATGAAGTGTTTTGAACGGCTGGTCCTGGCCCACATTAAGTCCTCACTCCCATCCACCCTGTATCAGCATCAGTTTGCATATAGAGCAAATAGGTCAACGGAAGATGCCATCAACATAGCTCTACATTCCACACTGACACATCTGGAGCGCCCTGGCTCATATGTGAGGATGTTATTTGTAGACTTTAGTTCTGCATTTAATACAATCATCCCCAGCAGAATGGTGGACAAACTGTCTGATCTGGGTATTAATGCAAACACATGCAGATGGATTAAGGACTTCTTAACAGACCGCCCACAGACTGTCAGGATGGGGTCCAATTACTCCCCAGTCCTGACGCTCAGCACAGGAGCGCCACAAGGTTGTGTGCTGAGTCCCATCTTGTATACAATATACACTTATGATTGCACACCAACACACAGTACAAACAGGATCATCAAGTTTGCAGATGACACGACTGTAGTGGGACTGATACACAACAACGACGATTCTGCCTACAGAGATGAAGTCCAAAAACTGACTGTCTGGTGTACCAAAAACAACCTGGTACTCAACCCATCAAAGACAAAAGAACTGGTCGTTGACTTCAGGAGGAAGAGGAGAGAGGAACCTGCTCCTCTATACATCAAAGGAGACATAGTGGAGAGAGTCACTGGCTTTAAATTCCTGGGAATAAACATCTCCCAGGACCTCAAATGGCAAATGAACACCGTCACTCTCGTGAAGAAGTCACAGCAGTGGCTGTATTTCCTGAGGTCTCTGCGGAGAGCAAACGTCTCACAGCCGCTGCTGCTGTCCTTCTACCGATGCGCCGTGGAAAGTATCCTCTCCTATGGCATCCTGGTGTGGTTTGCTAGCTGCACTGTGGCTGAGAGGAGGGTGCTGCAGATAGTTATAAAAACTGCACAGAGCATCACAAACGCTCAACTGCCCTCCTTGGATGATATATATAGGGCCCGATGCTTGCGCCGGGCCATAAACATCAAGCAGGACACATCCCACCCTGCCAACCACCTTTTCACTCTGCTACCCTCTGGGAGGCGATTCGGGTCTCTGAAGGTTCACACCGGAAGACTAAAAAATAGTTTCTACCCATGTGCGATAAAAGAACTTAACTCCAACAGAGAACACTGGGGAAGCAAAATATAATTCCAAGAAATGCAACATTCTTTTAAAATTCTTTTTAAATACTTATTTATTATTTTTACTAATAAGTGTACATATGTGTCAATGGTTGTCGTGTTTGTATTTTTTAACCGGAGGAGATGCAATGGAATTTCGTTGCACAGTATTGTGCAATGACAATAAACGTATTCATTCATTCATTCATTCATAAGCATAACTACTTTATAAGTTAGCCTGAACAGTGACAGGGATGTTGCTGGGGCCCACCCCCGAAGCAGTGTCAGTACAATGCCTTTATCTCAAATCTCGGAGTATCAAGGTCTGGGTGGTTTGGTATTAAAAATACACTTCATTAGTTTTGACACCAGTGGGTGAGACCCGACAGCGCGGTGTCCCAACCCTAGCCATTAATATGAAGATAGTGCGCTTCTGGCACAATTAATGGCACTGTAACCCAATCCTTCATCAAAATAATGACTGGACAAAAACTCTTAACACATCTGTCACACATGCTGTGTTATGCATAATATTAGACCGTAAACAGAACTTCTCCCATTTCCTAATATAGGAGATATATTGTTTCTTGGTGGTATCCCTCCAAGATGCTGTGATCATGTTCAGGGTTCGATCCTTCAGTCCAAGCCCAAGATAAGGTCTCTTCAGACTCTGCAAATTAATAAATTTATCCGGTCATGGCAAGGGTGACTCTCCCCTGTTACAGGATGAACCAGCAAATCAGAGCATTTGGAAACGGTCATACAGGGTTCTGATATCATACCAAGAACCAAAGGGAACCATGGCCAGTCAGGTACTACCAAGATACCTGATGCGGTGTCCTGTTGGATCTTTTGTAAGACACGACTGATGAGGCAGAAGGGAGGAAATGCATAGAAAAACAACTCTCCCCGTCACTGCCCCAGGGTCTGGCTCCCATGCAACATACATTGGCAATTGGTGATTAAGCCTGAATGCGAATAGATCGATATCCGGCGTTCCATACCGAGCGATAATGTCGGCAAAAACTTTGCGGTCCAACATCCACTCGATGATGTCGTTAAATTTTCGTGACCTGGTGTCCGCCACTATATTAAGCTTACCTGGAAGGTAAGTAGCTGACACCCAAATGTTTCTTTCAATGCACCAGTGCCAAATAATGTTAGCCAAATAATCACAGGATGCCGACTTAATTCCACCCATGTGATTAATATATGCCACCGCAGTGGTGTTGTCAACCTGAAGTTGAACATGTAAATTATGCATTTCTGTACAGTAAGCCTTTAGCCCGTAAAATGCACCCAACATCTCTAAATAATTAATACCATGTGACTTGAATAATGATGATTCATGTACATCCCATCTGCCACTGCAACTAGAGATGGTATTAGTAGCACCCTAACCTTGGGTGCTAGCATCGGTTTGTAAAATAACCGAAGGACTGCTGATTACAATGGTATTGGAACAATGCTGAATGTTGAGTATCCACCATTGCAATTCAGAAATAGCATTCGCTGGTAACCGCATAGGTCGGTCAAAATGACCAGCATGATTTTTGAGTGCTTGCACCCTTGCACGTTGTAAATTTTGATAATGCAAGGGTCCAAATTTTGCGGCTGAAAATGTGGCCACTAATTTGCCAATTACCTTGGCTACTTGTCGAATAGATGGCTGCTTAACAACAACAAGTTTGTAGCAGGGCTCTACTAATTCCAATCTCTTGCCCGTGGATGGTGTTAACTTAGATTTAACTGGATGGATAAGAAACCCCAATTTCGTTTTTTTTTAATTAGTGGCTGAAACAGCTAATTTAGCTAATTCCAGAGTTTTCCCAATGATTAAAATATCATCGAGATAAGCCATGACAATATATTTCTGAGCTCTGAGAAGCGCAAGTGCCAGTTTTAATAATTTGGTAAATAATCTGGGGGCTGATGTTAACCCATTAGGCAATGCTTTAAACTGCCACAGTTGCCCCATCCAGTTAAACTTCAAATACCTTCGGTGATCCCTATGAATGGGTACCGAATAGTATGCATCTTTGAGATCGATGCATGCCATAAAGCATCCTTTGGAAATCAAATGTTTGGCAGCAACAAAAGTTTCCATTTTAAAATGTTTATACTGCACAAAAGCATTTAGCTCAGACAAATCAAAAATGATGCGGCATCCACCATCTTTCTTTTTCCTTCTAAAGATATTAGAAACAAATTCATGAGGGTCATGCCGTGACCTCTCAACTACACCTTTTGAATGCAACTTCAATATTTCTGCATTCACCATCAAACCTTCCTGCTGAGTAAGCCTAAACGTCCGGTTAGGTGCATGCTGCGTGGGTGTTAACGAATTATCAAGGAACTCAATTTTATAAGCTTGTATACTGTGCAGTATAAACGAGTCAGAGGTTATAGAACTCCATGCATTCCAAAACAAGTGTAATCTTCCACCAACATGGAAATAATCTACACACCCCATGTTCCGGAAGGAACCAGACCCACCTACATCCATGGTTACTAGTGGGTTTGTGATTACTTCTTCCGCCCCCGAGTCCTCGGGGGTAGGGGTGCTGGAATGTGGGAATGGCGCATCTTCCAAGAATGTCGCTCTGGGCCTTGGCCTAAAAAAGACCTGTGTCCAGGATACGCGGCCTTCGAGCTTTTACCAGCCTCGGGATACTGTTTTCTGCTGGTGGATGTATAGGGGTGCGGCTGCTGAAATTGAGAGGTCTTGCTGGTTGACGGCGGCTTCATCAGGCCGACCGCCTTTGCCTCTTCATCAAGGTCTTTGACCTGTTTCGGTAAGTTGTCGCCGAATAACAAATTTGGCGGCTGAATATTGCTTGCTTTACACAACCCCTGCAAACTTGGGGTTTAGGGCTGGTCGGATGGCATTATTCTAAAACAGTTTATCTCAAAATGAGCATTGCACATAAGTGCTAGCGCATCTTGCTTCTCATCCGATAAAGGTCCTCCATCGACAGACCTGGCAAATGTCGTTATGCCCAAAGCCACTAATCAGAATTCTTTGGATTTTTATTTCTTGGGCCCTGATGCCCCCTCCAATGTATCCCCAGATTGAATTATTTACTGCTGGGACATTCAGCGATGTACAATTTGCAGGTGCCATGTATTTGGCGGCTCTTTCGGTCATCGCCTGCTCCTGCAGCTGGTGGGAGGTAAGGTAGTTGATACTCTCAGCCAGCTGTTCCTTCAATGGTTCCCCAGTTTGCGAGGGGACAGCGAATCTGGCAGGTATAGTTCGAGCTCCGTGCACCCCAGACATAATAGAGCATCTTCAGCCATTTCCCCAAATTCGGAGTCAGCCCAGTACTGGCTCCATACACTCCCCTCCGAGGAGAGGGAGACATTGTGCAGCCGTGCAAGAGGTGCTGCCATGGGTTTAGGGGACCTATGCTGACTCTGCTCTGACTGTTGGAGCATGTCACACTGGAGCATTTTCTCCATCAAACACTCCATTCACGCTAAACGCCCTAGAGCGCTATCCGTCGAAGGAGGTGAATTTTCCCAGCCTGACTCATCCGAGTCCACAGGCCGGTCCGTTTTTCGTTTGGCTTTACCCCCTTTTTGGGGAACCATAGCCGATACTGTCGGTACCAAGTCGGCGTTCACTGACGGCATTGTCAGTGACTCAGGTGGAGAATTCGACCGCCGCTGGCTGCCCGCATTTTCACGGTCCTCCGCAGCCTGTTTTGCCGCGATCCGTCTAGACTTGGACCTTAATTTTTCCATTGCCTGGAATCCAATGTCCTGTAAACGAATTTGCAGGACAAAACGACCTCAGAATAAGTGAAACTTACCGAGAGCGTCCTTTTAAACTTACCATTGGAGGAGCAGCGCGCCTACCAGCCGGTTGCTAGCGCCATGCGTTAGACGATATGACGCGCATGCATGCTGGCGGGTTCTGCACGTAGTCACTCACGTGACTCCGAAGTAAAATACAGTAACGTCTTTATTTCGCCAGGCGGGTGTGGGAGTCAACTCTCACAGTATGTAAAATACAGACCACAGAGTCTCTTTCTCCGCACACAGAGGTAATGTTCACTCAGACATATTTATACCCTAATAATCAGCAATTCAGCAAATCTTTATCTTACAGAGCATTGTACAGCCTCTCGCCTTTTCATATATGGTTAAAATCAGAGCATTGACTGATTCTTCCGATAGAGGAAAGGTTCGCCCTAATGTGTTTATGCTGAAGGAGCTAATTTTGCAGATTCAAGCACTCTTGTTTTTTGACCTTGTTGATTAATTGTTTGTACATTACAATCTATAGCGTAAAGGGTAAGAACGAGTTGTCTGAACATCTTTCTGATCGTTTATATCATAGAGCAAAAACATTCATGCTATTGTGTTGTAATCTCACTAGTGTTGTAGAAGAAAGGCAAAAACATTCATGTTATCGTGCTGTACTCTTGCTAGTGTTGGAGGAGAAAAGTTAAGCATTCATTTTATTGCTTCGAAATCTACAGCAGAATCCATTTTGTAACCTGTAAATCTTTAAACTCTTTCATTCCTTCCTCTTTCTCATATATGATAACACTCACAGTCCTCGGTAGGTACACAATGGTCGCAAGCATTTAACAATAAAAATCAGAGCGATGATTAACAAAAAGAAAGAGCCGTAATGTAACACAGTGCCCCAGAGTCCACCAAACCAACTGAATGGCAAGCAGCTCCCATCTCCTTCATTGTACCCATGCATGTCACTGCCAACCTTGCGGATCTTTTCAATTTCTTGGGAAATATTGGTAGCAAAGTCAGTGATATTGGAGGATTCATCAGGGATTATAGGAGCAACGCTCTCGTCTTATTATAGCACAGCTGCCTCCTTGTTGATCTTTGTAGGTAAAAGCAAACAGGAACTGACTGTCTTTATGCAGGGGTATGGAGAAAAAGGCTGAACATAGGTCAATTACTGGTAAGTTGTCGGTTTCTGCCGGTATAGATGACAGAATAATATTGCTGTCAGGTACTGAAGGAGCAATAGGGATCACTATTTTAAATAGCTCGCAGGTCTTACACAAAACACCATTCATTACGTCTTCCCACTTTCGGGATTGGCAGAATAGGAGTATTACAAGACTTTGCTTTTCACTAATACTCCTTGTTGTAATAAAGGTACTGTGACCATAGCTATCCCTTCTTCAATATTGTTTTAAAAATGGCAAGGCGGCACCCTTTTTTAAAGTCTCTTTATGTTCAAGGGCTGAATGCACTCATCCCGCATGATCCGTCTGCATTGCCCATAGTTCAGAGGGTACTTGGACCAGAGCCATTGGTAACCTTGGGGAATCCTCAGTAGGCGGCTGTTGCTTTTCAAAATGAGTGTCCCATTCCTTTCTGACCCATGTGATCTTTCCTTCTGTGTCATTGGCAACTTTAAAACATGAATTTTCTGTTTGTCCTTCACCATTTTATCATTTTTCCTATTTATTTCGCTGTTGCTGGAGGTCTAGTAGCTGCAGTTAAGTATGACTCAGAGGTGTTGCCCATCTCAAATCAATCCCTTTCGTTTTTAAAGAGGTTATTCCTAATCCTGGGACCCCAAAGAACAAATAAGGGGTCACTGTTAATGGTTCATGTTTATTCAACCAGGGGTAGACTCGTTCCTGGTATCCGGGATTAGGGAGGCACGTATATAATTCAGTGCAATGTGTTTGCTTATCTTCATGGCTGGTTTCAACAAGATGCTGTAAATACTGCCTTTTTTTAAATGTGCTGTATGGCTTCCTTTTACCTCCAGTCTTGCAGGAGGACGTCCAAGTTCATACTTCCTTTTTCCAGTTTGTAATTCTTTTGCAATCGGTTAGGTGTATCCAACGAGGATTATTTTCGACCTTCACTGCTGTGGGTGTAGTCAGTAGACTTGCAAGGGCTCCTTCCACCGTTCTCCCTATTTCTTCCCATCCCAATTTCTTATCAGTTCGTGATCTCCTGGTTGTAAGGATTCGCTGTTATGGTTAGTTGATTGTGGTTTCTGCATTTCTGTGTTTCAGTGGTGTCTGTAAGACTGACAAGGTTCGGGTCAATTGCTGTGCATATGTAATTAATTCATCACTAAGGTCCTGTCCAGTCTCAGTCAAGGCTTTACTTAAACTCTTTAACTACTTCCAAGGCAGACCCTTTAAAAATAGGTCATTATAAAGAAAAAAACTATTTCAAATTAACAGATTTTTTTCTGAGATAATTTCCAATTCTCATCCAACACCTCAATCTGAATACCACATGTCCAGTGTGCAATTCAGATCTGTCTTGAATTCAATTCAAAAGGTAAGAAATAGGAAGAAATCAAAATTAAAATACCGACAAGGTCACCAATCCTAATGCCAGGTTACGCAGCGAAGAAAATGAACAGTCTCTTTCCTGAGCCACATCCGCTGTTTAATAAACATTGAGAAGATAGAGAATAAACAGTTTATTTCCACATAGATAGGCAATGCATTTCTGAAGAGCAAAGGAAAATAAAATAACTGTGCGGCTCCACCCCCACACAACTGCAACTTCTTAGAGACACTACCTTTTAAACTACATGAGACTCTACAAAGATTTATCATTTAAATGAGCAAGCTCATTCAATGACATCCTATTTCATCTGAATTATAGGATTAATTCAACATTCACCCAGAACCGGTTCCACAAACAAGTAACAGTCTTTAAACTCACTCACTCTACACCCTCTTTTCTGTGACATTCAGTCACAAATTTCCACACCTCACGAAATATGCTGAATCTTAGATATTCACACACTTAAAGCAATAAAATTCTCACTCAAGAGTAAAACACAGTTATACACACCACAAAGAAATCTTGCAAAACTTTTAAAACTTTGATACACTGCAAAATGTTCATACTTTATTCATAAATACAGCACAAATTGAAGAATGTCTCAACCCAAAACACACATTTACACATCCCTTATATCCCACTCCTCTCTCTCTCTCTCTGTTGCTGCTGCTCTTGCCCCTCCCTCTTAGATACGGATCATTTCATAAAAGTTTAAAAGTGTAAGCTACATTCCACATTCCCTTCCCTCCTTATCACCATACGTAATGAAGTGTATATAGTGTGAAAGAATGGGCATAAAAACAACAGGTACACAAATTTGTCCGAGAGGGGTGAGCCTGAGGCCCTTCAAAGGGTCAACGGCGCAGCCCTCTTGTTTCCAAAGATCTTTTTACGTGGCAAAACGTTACATTAATTAACTTTACATTCCCTTGTCTGACAGAGCCAGACAACTTTTGCCTACTAGAATCTTTGGTTTTGTGGGGACCAATGTGCAGAATTTGTAATCTGCTGTGTGGGCATTAATGTCAGCTAGGGCGTTCCCCTGGGAGACATTGTTGTGGCCACTTGTATGGGCATTGCACTTAATAATGGCCAGTTGGACTGGGAGGGCTAAGGCGTGCAGTAGCTGGTGCAGTAGCTAGCACTGTTTTTAAGTTGTGAAAGTCTTCTTGTTGGAGTGAGAGAGAATTGCTGTGGTGCCTTGGGAGAGACACCAGCAACAGTAGTTTAATGTTTCCTTTGTTTCATAGATGCTGCCTCACCCACTGAGTTTCTCCAGCATTTTTGTCTACCTTCCTTATTTACTGAGGTAAATCTCCACATAAACTACATGTCGGGGTATAACTGGTAAATAATGTTATAAACATCTCTCAGTGTCTGTCCCCCCCCCCCCCCCCCTCTCTCTGTAAATAATCAATAAATCTCCACAAACTGCAGGTCTGTGAGAAAAACGGAAGTAAATAATGTTGTGGATATATGAGGTAAATAATCAATAAAATCTCTCTCCCCTCTCCCCATCTCTATGTCCATCTTCATCCCACTCTTCCCCCTTCACGGCACAGGGCGGGGGTACTTCACGGCACATGATGGGGGCACGTCACGGCGCAAGGCGGGGGTACTTCATGGGGCAGGGCCGCCCCCTTCTTCCTCTCCCCACCCCCTACCTTCTCACCCTCACCCCCTCCTCTTCTACCACCCTCTCCCCTCTCCTCCTTTCACCCCTTCCCCTCACTTCCACTGTTCTCATCCCCTTCCCCACTTGCCTCCTCACCACCTCTCCAGTGGCTCCCTCCTTTTCCTCACCCCCTCCTCTCCATCCCCCTTCACCCCCTCCCCTCCCCCCTGCCTCTCACCCCCCTGCCCTTCCCCCACTGCCCCTTCAAACACCAGTAATGTTCACGCGTTAGTAATGTCATGTTTGCCAGCTTGTTGACCCTCTGTGTTCCCCTCCTGCGAGGTTTAGGAGCCTTTGGTGTGGACGCAGAGACGGTGACCTGAGCGGCCATTGAGGGCAGCCAGGGTGCAGGTGAGCCCATCCATCTGCTCGGTGTGCGGGCTGAGCTTCGAGGGGCTGAGCTTCGATGGAGAACCACATGGCGGTGAACAACAAGGAGAAGCGTTATGAGTGCGACGTGTGTGGCAAGGCCTGCCAGAGCCCAAGCCACCTGGAGATCCACCGGCGGGTTCACACGGGCGAGAGGCCCTATGGCTGCTCTACCTGTGGCAAGAGCTTTGCCCAGTCGTCAGGGCTGTGGTCACACCAGCGGGTGCACAGCAGTGAGCGACCCTTCACCTGCTCTGACTGCGGCAAAGGCTTCAAATCCTCCAAGCACCTGAAGGTGCACAGGCTCCTGCACACCGGGGAGCGGCCCTACACCTGCAGCGACTGCGGCAAGGGCTTCACCAGCTCCTGCAGCTTGCTGAAGCACCAGCTCACCCACACCGGCGAGCGTCCCTACACCTGTGTCCAGTGCGGCAAGGGCTTCACCCACTCCAGCAGCCTGGTGGTGCACGAGCGCACCCACACCGGCGAGCGTCCCTACACCTGCTCCCAGTGCGGCAAGGGCTTCATCCATTCCAGCAGCCTGCTGAAGCACCAGCGCACCCACACCGGCGAGCGCCCCCACACCTGCACCCAGTGCGGTAAGGGCTTCACCAGCTCCAGCATCCTGCTGGTGCACCAGCGCACCCACACCGGCGAGCGCCCCTACACCTGTGCCAAGTGCGGCAAGGGCTTCACCAGCTCCAGCAGCCTGCTGAAGCACCAGCGTACCCACACCGACGAGCGCCCCTACACCTGTGCCCAGTGCGGCAAGGGCTTCATCAACTCCAGCAGCCTGCTGAAGCACCAGCGCACCCACACTGGCGAGCGTCCCTACACCTGCGCCCAGTGCGGCAAGTGCTTTACCAGCTCAACCAGCCTGCTGGTACACCAGCACACCCACACAGGCGAGTATCCCTACACCTGCCCCCAGTGCGGCAAGGGCTTCACCCGCTCCTCCAGGCTGCTGTCCCACCAGCAAGTGCACGCCGGCGACCGTCCCGTCGCCAGCCAGGTGTGTGGAATGCGCTTTGCCATGGCCTCGCAAGATCTGTCTCACCAGCACATGCACACCAGTGGCCAACCCTCCGACTGCCCGTACTGTGGTGAGGCGTTTGACAGCTCGCGGGAGTTGCAGCAGCACCGGCTTACCCACGAGCAGCTGCTCCCACTGTGACAAGAGAGCATGGGGGCTGCGGGAGCACCAGCGGGTACACACCAGAGAGAGACCCTTTGTGTGCTCTGAGTGTGGCAAGGGCTTCACCTGCATGTCCAGCCTGTGGCAGCACCGACGTACCCACAGCAGTGAGCGTCCCTTTCCCCTGCCCGTCCTGTGGTAAGCGCTTCACCCGCCTTGACCACCCGCTGGAGCACCGGCGAGTCTACATTGGCCAGCGCCCCTTCACCTGCCCGCTCTGTGGCAAGGCCTTTGCCCGCTCCTCCATCCTGCTGGCACAATGCAATGTGGACAGGCGCTGTTTAGGTAAACATAAAATGCTGGAAGGAATGTGTAACGTTTCTGGTCGAGACCCTCCTCAGTCTCGACCCGAAATTATCACCCAGTCCTTCTCTCCAGATGCTGCCTGTCTCGCTGAGTTACTCCAGCATTTTGTGTCCTTTTTTGGGGACCAGCATCTGCAGTTCCTTGTTTTTAAACCATTCTGGTTAACCATCTCTGCACCTTCCCCAAAGCCTCCACATCAGTCCTGTAATGGAGGGACCAGAACTGTATGCAATACTCCAAATACTACCTGACCAATGTCCCTCAAAGCTGCACATATACATTCCTCTCTCCTTATCTCACATCCTTTTATCTCCTTATTTTCTCTCTCCTCTTGTCACTTATTTCACCCATCTGACGATCACCCCCTCATCTGCCAACATAGTGTCAGTCTGAAGAAGGGTCCTGACCCGAAATATCACCTCTCCGTGTTCTCCACAGATGCTGCCTGACATAGAAACATAGAAAATAGGTGCAGGAGGAGGTCATTCCGCCCTTCGAGCCAGCACCGCCATTCATTGTGATCATGCCCGCTGAGTTAATCTAGCACTCTGTGAAACATCACCTATCCATGTTCTCCGCAGATGCTGCTTTACCCGCTGAGTTTCTCCAGCTCTCTGTGAAACGTCACCTAATCGTGTTCTCCACAGATGCTGCCTGACTCGCTGAGTTACTCCAGCACTCTGTAAAACATCAGCGATCCATGTTCTCCACAGATGCTGCCTGACCCGCTGAGTTACTGCACACTTTGTGTTAGAGTCACAGTGATGAAGTGTGGAAACAGGACTGTGATGTATGTAATATAATTAGTATATGTTATGTCTTGTGCAAGGGGACGCTTGCGCTAGAGGAGACTCAAGGTGGCGTCCTAGAATAAAGAAGCTTGTCAGTTTACTCCTGTATCTGAGAGTTCTTTTGCGTCAGTTCCAAGCACCCAAATACACTACAATTGGCGACGAGGATGGGATAGAGTCCCGCAGGACTGTTTTGCAACAAGCAGGATTGTTTAACAGTTTAAACAGTAGATACAGATTTGTGTCGCAGTTGTTTGCGAGCTGGACATGAGAGGCCTGCAGATCCCTCTATGCCGGGACTGTAGTTTAAAACAGTTGTACAAGTCGGCGAGTTTTGAAAGGCTATCTCTATGTTGTGTCTACGTGGCAAGATGTCGTCCTTCGGATTGTTACACATTTTAGACTGAGTTTTTTTTGTCGAATTCCTCAAGCTGAATAATCTTTCTACAGCAAAGTTTTAGGTGAATTGTTACACCAGAACACACAACAAGGATAAAAGAACAGAAAAGAACAAAGAAGGGCTGTCAAGAGAAAAAAAAAACAAGTTAAAAAGAAGAGGTTGTGTTTGGAAACAAAGTGGAACGGCACCAAGCCAAAGAAAATAAAGGTCGGAACAGGAAGCTAGGAAAACAAGTGCGGCAGTAAGTAAGTGTCACAGAAGAACGCAGCCGCAAGGTGGAAGCCTAACCAGCAGGACAGCGACGGTGTCAACTTACCTGGAACATTTTCCATGGCCGTGCAGCCACGGCAAAGGGGCAGAAGAGGCCCAACAGCCGCCACCGACATCGGGTGAGTTCCAGGGCCGTGTACCGTGTAGGCCACGGACAGGTCTGGTGACCGCCACCGACTTCGGACGTTTTCCAGGGCTGTGTAGCCCACAGCCAGGCCCAGGAGCCGCCACCGACGTCGAGTGAGGGCCCAGTACCGGATAGGTCACGGATAGGTCCAGAGAAGCACCGACAGAAGCTGAGTCTACAGCCTGGCCGGGAGAAGAGTCAGCCCGGTCGAGGGAGAAAACCGGCCGCGAGAGAAGCGGACCGGCCTGTGAAAAAAGCCCGGTTGCAAGAGACGGCCGTGAGGAGAGAAAGCCCGGTTGGGAGTAGAGTCAGCCCGACCATGAGCAGAAAAGCGGACAGGTCCGCGAGAGAAGCCGAGAGCCGTGAAAGCCAGGTCGCAAGGGACGGCCCAGAGCGGGGAAAGCCCGGACGTGAGAGGAAGTCCGGCCCCGAGAGAATAGTGGGTCCGCGCGCGAGAAGGCCGAAAGCAGAGAAAGCCCGGTCGCGGGAGACGGCCGAGAGTGGAGAAAGCCTACCACGAGAGAGGCACAGTCCCGACACTTGGAGCAGCGGGGACCAGCAGCAGAAACCAGGAACGACTTACCTTCCGCAGGGTGTCCACGGGAGCCAGCGACGAGCCAGGCAGCAGCCAGCGAGCAGGCAAGTCAGCGGAGCAGCGGTAGTCGACTTGGCAGCGAGCCAGCGGCAGCAAAAGTAACGGTGAAACCCGGGGGAGCCAGCAAAAGCAGCAAAAGTTGAGGTCCGGTGAGGTCATCAGCAAAGGTACCAGCTCGAGAGGTCGAGGATGCACCAAAGTCCACAGGCCACAAGCTGGAGCTGTGAAATCCTTCATAATAAAAGCTCTCTGTGAATGTAATGCATGGGCACAGTAAAAGCTGGACTGTTTAAATGTAATGCATTGGTCACTGTTATTAATAGTAAATCTGTGTGCATAGAAGGAATATGGTTTAAAATGTTCTAAATGGCTATTAACATGAAATGTTGGATAATAGGATAAATCTATTATTATAAGAATTAGTAATAGTCAGTGGGCTGGATCACTTCTTAGTGTGTAAAAGGATTAAGTCTGGTGCAGAAAACACAGAACATAATATAGTGCACCTGAATAGCAACAGGTAGCATGGAGTTTCGAAATTGTAGGAAACGTGCCCCAGTTAGATTCTGGGTGTAATTTTGAGAAATGGACCGAAGTCTTGGAGGCTTGTTTCATTTCCAATGATATCACTGCAGAGGAGAAGAAGAGAGCATGGTTCATATTAGGCTTAGGAAGAGAGGGTTATCAGACCTTACGTATGTTACTGCAGCCAGCAAAGCCCACAGATAAAATGTACGAGGAGTGTAAGGAGGTATTAATGGCTCATTTCTCGCCAAAACCTCCAAGGGCATGCAGAGGCAAGGAGCCTGAACTAAAGAGGGCAGAGAGTCCCTCAAAGGACAAAAGTGCAAAAGGACACAGGTCAAGTGCAAAAGGACACAGGTCAGTGCAAAAGGGGCAAAGGGGAAATGCAAAGTGACAGAAGTCAAAGGCAAAGGGAAATTGCCATTCAAAGGGCAACCCTAGCTATTCAAGCTGCATTCAGCGGTATGAAGGTACGGAGAGAGATCCGGTACAAACAGAAGGCAGCAACGGTAATACAAGCAGCATTTAGAAGGCACAGAGTATACCGTCAATACAAGGCAATGAAATTAGCAGCTATAATAGTACAAACCCATTATAGGGCACACCTTCAAATGGAAAGTGATCGCAAGACTTACATGAAGGTATGCAGAAGCGTTGTACTGCTTCAGGCTGCCTACCAAGGAATGGTTGTTCGAGAGAACATAATATAGTGCACCTGAATAGCAACAGGTAGCATGGAGTTTCGAAATTGTAGGAAACGTGCCCCAGTTAGATTCTGGGTGTAATTTTGAGAAATGGACCGAAGTCTTGGAGGCTTGTTTCATTTCCAATGATATCGCTGCAGAGGAGAAGAAGAGAGCATGGTTCATATTAGGCTTAGGAAGAGAGGGTTATCAGACCTTACGTATGTTACTGCAGCCAGCAAAGCCCACAGATAAAATGTACGAGGAGTGTAAGGAGGTATTAATGGCTCATTTCTCGCCAAAACCTCCAAGGGCATCCAGAGGCAAGGAGCCTGAACTAAAGAGGGCAGAGAGTCCCTCAAAGGACAAAAGTGCAAAAGGACACAGGTCAAGTGCAAAAGGACACAGGTCAGTGCAAAAGGGACAAGGGGGAAATGCAAAGTGACAGAAGTCAAAGGCAAAGGGAAATTGCCATCCAAAGGGTAACCCTAGCTATTCAAGCTGCATTCAGGGGTATGAAGGTACGGAGAGAGATCCGGTACAAACAGAAGGCAGCAACGGTAATACAAGCAGCATTTAGAAGGCACTGAGTATACCGTCAATACAAGGCAATGAAATTAGCAGCTATAATAGTACAAACCCATTATAGGGCACACCTTCAAATGGAAAGTGATCGCAAGACTTACATGAAGGTATGCAGAAGCGTTGTACTGCTTCAGGCTGCCTACCAAGGAATGGTTGTTCGAAAGCAATTGCGGTGCATGCACAAATCTGCCAAGGTCATACAGACGTATTATCAGATGCATAAACAGTGTCAGTATTTCAAGAAACTACGCTGGTCTGCCATTGCGGTACAGCAACGATACAGAGCATGCCAGATAAGAGATGTCCAAGTGAGACAGTATAATAGTTTCAGAAAAGCAGTGGTGTGTATTCAGGCTTTCTACCGTGGGATTAAAGCCAGAGAATTGGTTGAGAAAATCAAGGCAGCACGCCATATTAAGTCATTCATAAGGATGTGCATTACAAGAAAGCATTTCTTGATGCAAAAGTAGTCACTCTGCAAGCTGAATACCGTGGTTACCGATTAAGGGTACGCTACAAAGCTGTGTGTGAAGCAGTCATTTCGATCCAGAGATGGTACATAGCATGCAAAATAGGGCATTCCCAGTTTGTGCAATATCAGTCAATGAGGTACGCAACTATTACCATTCAGGCTGCCTACAAGAGTATGGTGGTTAGGCAGTGGGTTAAGCAAAAGAGGGCTACTGTAAATGTGCTGTCAGTACTCCATATGAGTCGGTATAGGAAAGACCTAAGGAGACAAATAGATGCACAGCAGAAAAGGCTCAAACGATACAAAAGGCTTAAACGATATAGGAAAGACTTCCTCAAACTGATTTATACAGCAGTTGTAGTGCAGTCTCACTACCGTGCTTATGTAGTAAGACAAATATACAGAGCGCAAATCAAAGCCAGAGTTGTATTGCAAAGACAATATAGATCCTACTTCTTGATGAATAACCAGAAAGGTGATTTAAGAAGACAAATAGATGAACAACAGAAAAGGCTTAAACGATACAAGGAACGGTTAAATAAATGTGTGACGATGAGCAAAAAGCTGTTAATAGAAAAGTCTAAAGAAGAGAGGCTTGTCAGTTGAGACAAAAGTATGCAGGACCGATTGCGATTAGGACACTTCACTATAGTCCAGCATGGAGCTTCCTTCACTGAGCAATGGACAAATGGTTATGCATTGCAGAATGTTATTATACAACAAGAGTAGATAAATACGCAGTGCCAGGATATTGAGCGACAGTAGAAGCTGCTGAAAAATGAAAACCTGCACTCATTTGTCAGATCCCACCTACTAATAAGGAACAGAAACAGAGGAAATGTTAACTTTAGCAGAGTATCAGGAACAGGAAGAAATCTGAAAATTAGATTAGGATATTTAAAAAGGGAAGAGGCAGAGATACAGGTAGAGCTAGAGTGATTAGAAAGAGTGCAATTTACACAGAAGGGAACGGAAAAGGATAACACATAAAGCAAGGGGTAATGTATTTGGTTTAAGGAAGATGAGTGGAATGAACCATTATAAGTGCTCAGTTTAGATACGATTATTACAGTTATGAGGATGTAATGTAAGATGACTGTAATAATATAATTTTGCAACAGTGTTAATCAATTATATTTAATGACTCCTACGCCAACAATAAAAATGTGGACTTCTAATATGTCGGAATTGTTACACCTAGAAGATATGAGATTCCTCCTAGCAGGTAAACAAGACCAATTCCAAAAGATTTGGTCTCCATATATCGACTTATTACAAACATAGGGTGCAACAAAATGTTGATAATAAATGGTTTTAGGACCTGGCGAGGGGTGAGTAAAGATAAGAAGTAGGTACATCCCTCTCATAATGTCCAATCTTACTTTCTTTTTTCTTTTTGCCACTTTTGGTTTTTTTCTTTTCTTTTTTAACTATTTCTTGTGGTTTAGGTTCATACGGGTGTTCCTGAACCACTCTTTCATTCACTCACTGACTATCTTTACTAACTTTCTATCCTTTCCTTTTTTCCTATTAAAGTTTAAAATAAGAAGTGGTACAAGAACTGTATAAACTTACGTTATTGCAGATTACTGTAATGTAAAATACTTCTAATAAAAAAAATAAAAAAATAAAAATATATTTAATGTAATAGAAATGGTGTTATTCGCCTCCAAGCTAAAGGGGGAGCAGTGTAATGTATGTAATATAATTAGCATATGTTATGTCTTGTGCAAGGGGGCGCATGCGCTAGGGGAGACTCAAGGTGGCGTCCTAGAATAAAGAAGCTTGTCAGTTTACTCCTGTATCTGAGAGTTCTTTTGGGTCAGTTCCAAGCACCCAAATACACTACAAGGACCTACAACCAAACTTGCCCACACCGACCAACATGTCCCGGCTACACTAGTCCCACCTGCCTGCATTTGATCCATATCCTTCCAAACTTGTCCTATCCATGCACCTGTCTATAACTGTCAGTCTGAAGAAGGGTTTCGGCCCGAAACTTTCCTATTTCCTTTGCTCCATAAATGCTGCTGCACCCGCTGAGTTTCTCCAGCATTTTTGTCTACCTTCGATTTTCCAGCATCTGCAGTTCCTTCTTAAATACCTGTCGATAACTGTTGGGATAGTCCCAGCCTCAATTTAGCAATGTTACAAAATTTTGAGATTTAAAAAATCAAGTCTGCAATTCATCCCATCAGATAAAGCATAAAAAGAAGTTTAATTTGACGCCTAATTCACTTTCATATCTTCAGTATTAAAAAAGGTAAGGCCATTTTCATACTCTGAAATTAGCATCTTGCTTTTCCATTGACTTAACTCAAAAGCTGTGATCGATGACAGTCAAAAGCCCATAACTTTCTTAAAAATTAAGAGAACTGAATGAAATTTTCAGTTATTATAGATTGAAGCATTCGGAAACAAATATAAAACAATCTTACTTGGATGACCTGAAATTAAAGCATATAATTAGTTAATTACCTAATTGTAGCTAATTACAAAATGCAATTACTAGATCTAAACATCTATCCATTTCTTAAGAAAAGGTTAACACTTTTAAATAGATTAAGTGTCCAAATAACATTCACACAAGATTTCACAATATAACATGATTTTTAAATCTCATTGTCATTAATTTACAGGCCAAATGGAAGGAATTTAATGTTTAATTCCCGTAAATTAATGGGCATTTTAATCATCTTACGAGTGGGTTTTTGTGGAACGCGATCGATTGGAACGTTGCGGTTGCAGTGAATTTGAACCCCATATCGGCAGGAAAAACACTGCCGGTTCGTATGGGGCCAAAATCACATTATACCCAAGGACATTTTGATTAAAGTCATCCTAAGAAACAAGTGTATATGTAAAATAGACGACTTGCCATGTGTTTTGTCCCCTAGGTGAAATCCATCCTGTTGTAGGCGTTGACGGCGTTAGAAGCAGCTTTTTATTTTACCCCAGGGATTCAATTGTCCCGCGATTTTTTTTTTTACTTCCGAGAACGGAAGTCGGATCGATTATTCTTCAGCAGCTTAACAGCCTGAGGAAGTTTGACTCCGACAGGTAGGAGAAAACGGCATTTTAATCCCGCCCCCCCCCCCCCCCCCCATCAAAGGCGCCAAAGTCCAGAACTGCAGCACCGCTGAAGGTATATATTGTAACATCGATACTCAATTCCCCCACTCTAGATTCTGTGCATCTAACTAAATTGTGTTCCATGCAAGATTCCAGCATCTGCAGTTTCTTGTGCCTCCCTCACCTATATACAACTATCACTTCTGAAGAAGGGTCTCAACCTGAAACATCACCCATTCCTTCTCGCTAGATTTGCTGCCTATCCCGCTGAGTTACTCCAGCATTTTGTGTCAACCTATCACTTGCCAGGCTTTGTACACCCCATCTCTCTTTACCAGCTTCCTCCCCCCATCCTCTCCAATCAGTCTGAAGATGGGTCCTGACTCAATACATTGTCTGTCCATTCCCTCTAATGCAGTGGAGGAACTCAGGGGGTCAGGCCGCATCTGTAGAGGGAAGGCAATCTAAGGCGACCACTCCCACCTCTCCCTTCCAACTTTCTCCATCCCCACACCAAGCAGTCTGAAGAAGGGTCCTGACCTAGAATGTTGCCTTTACATGCTCTCCAGAGGTGCAAGTTACTCCAGGAGATTGTGTCTCTTTTTGTAAACCAGCATCTGCTGTTCCTTGTATGTAGACTAGGCGTGCATTTCACCCCACACTTGTGCTCGGTCCGCCAAGGCCTGCTGGATCTCCCGGTTGCCAACCATTTTAACTCCCCTTCCCACTCCCACACTGATCTTTCTGTCCTTGGCCTCCTTCATTGACAGAGTGAGGTGACACGCAAACTGGAGGAACAGCACCTCATAGCTTACAGCACAATGACATGAACATTGAATTCTCCAAATTAAGGAGACATCCCCCATCGTGGACCATCTCTTCATCATTCCTCTGTCTTCTCGCTGACAAAAGGCGTCAGGATTAATCTGGAGTCACCACTTCCCGTCCCCGGGCCCTTCCCCCTCAGACTTGGCTCCAGCGGGTTGAAGAGCAAAAGGCCTTGTTTACCGCAGCTGGAGTCTTGCCGACTTCCAAGGGCGGAGAGAGAGATCCCAACGTTGGGATCTCGCTCTCCGCCCTTGGAAGTCGGCAAGACTCCAGCTGCGGTAAACAAGGCCTTTTGCTCTTCAACCCGCTGGAGCCAAGTCGTATTTCAATTAAATAAATGCCTCTTTTTGTGGAAGAACTTAATTTGCTGGGAAATTAAAGGAAAAGGAAATGCGGAGACTTTGCAGATTTGCTTCGAGATTTTATTGCATGACAAGAGTAGAGTGGGGGAATCGACGACCAGAGGACATGGGTTCAAGGTGAAGGGGAAAGGTTTTAATAGGAATCTGAGGGGTAAGTTTTCAGTCACATGGGAGACCTCGTCCCCCCAACGCAACCCATTCCCCAACACAATATTCCACCACTCACCTGTTCCCCCAACGCAACCCTTTCCCCCAAAGCTATATTCCACCACTCAGGGGAAGGTGTGGGGGAGGGCCTGGGGGGAGATGGGGGTTGCGGAGGGGGATGTGGGAGCGGGTTGTGGGTGTGATGTCTTTGTAATGTAATATATGTAATATATATAATGTAAATGCCAGTGCCTGTGATGTCTTTAAAGTGAAGAGGGAGATGTGATGTGTTTGTAATATATGTAATATATATATTGTGTAATATATAATGGAAATGCCAGTGCCCCTTCAGGCCAAAAACAGAAGCTGGCAAATGTACCTGAGCCTCGTGACTGAGGTCAAGTGACCTTCAAGATAAATAGCAGTCATTGCAGATTAAACATATCTTACTCGGTGGCGGACGTGTTTTACAGGACCTTACCTGGTCTCAAACATTACAGTGGGAGAAGGGGATCTAGGAGGGGGTATGGGGGAGAGGGGGTGGGAGGGTGTTGGGGGAGTGGGTGAAGAGAGGGTGTGTGGGTGAGGGGTGTGTGGGTGAGGGGTGTGTGGAGGAGGGGTGTGGGAGAACGATTAATACAAGCCAGACAGATGGTTAATAAAAGTCAAACAATACAAGGGAATCTTGACATTATTCTATCTCATCTTTCAGGCGGCCCACACCACCATCCCCATTCCAAGCCAATCATAAGCCTCCCATTTACTGTAACATATCTACGCTACTAGTGGTAGGGGGCGCGGGAGATCCTCTGTAACTCCTCACAGAAGAGTAAACAAGCTTTGTTATCTGCTCTGCTATTTCATGTTTACATTTACCATCCACCCTTCACACATTCCCAGACAAGAGGTAATATGTCTCATCTTAGTTTGCCGATTCCCACAACCTTTTCTGCACCTGGTCAAGCGAGAGCTGCCAATTGTCACGTCCAATACACCCTTTCGTTACCTTGTTCAATTCCAATCAAAATTAAATAAGGAAGGATATTAATTTTTCTTCCACAGTTCCGTCCTTGTTAATCAACACTTAGAGTAAGAAAGAATATTAATATTTTGTCTCATTAATCTGTTGCAAAAATTGAGCCATACAGGTCCGATTATAATTTTGGTTGGAGCAAGCAAAGAGATACCTCCTTCTGCATGCGAAGGAATATGGGCACAAACCCAACATTCTAATCAGATAAGGAAGCTTGTTTACTTCCAGCAGCGAGTTCACTGTGTTTTGTGTGGAAATTGTTCGTTGGATTTCAAACTCCGACTTCTACCTTCCTCCGGTTTAGATGCCCATCTAGATGCCTCACTTCACCTTTGTTTTCTCTCATCCCACACAATGTTAGTATATTCGTGTATTTTATACTACAAAGATAGTTAATAAGGAATATGTCTATATTTTAGGATCCTAATAAATTTAAGATCAGTTTATCTTGCATAATAGTCTTTCCTGTTCATGTGATGAATCCTCTTAGTCTATTTTTCCATATGTGCCTAGTCATGTACAACCCCAAACGCATAGCAAGAATCGGTGTGTAATACAAGATATTAGCACTTGTATCTTTTGCAAAAATGCAGGCACGAGTCAGGGCATACAGCTCAGCTGCCTGAGCGGACGTTCTGGATGGTAAAGTGTACACCTCCAGCACTTGGTGTGGGGTGACCACTGCATATCCTGCCAATAATCGGTTATCGCTAGGTTAGTGTGAAGAGCCATCGGTAAATAGGACCAGATCAGGATTATCAATCGGATGACTGTAAGTCCAGCCGGGGAGTGGCAGCGGCTTCTACAAGCGACAGACAATCATGGTCGCATTCTTCTTCTTCTGGCAGGGGTACAAAGGTAGCTGGGTTTATAGCAGGTGATGGCTGATAAGTACAGTTCGGATGTGATAGGCATGAGATTTCTCCGTTGATTTTGAAATTCATATGTACGG
Source organism: Malacoraja senta (assembly GCA_038087875.1). Classification (NCBI taxonomy): domain Eukaryota; kingdom Metazoa; phylum Chordata; class Chondrichthyes; order Rajiformes; family Rajidae; genus Malacoraja; species Malacoraja senta. The sequence goes on along the minus strand of JAXLNO010002763.1, from coordinate 733,138 downwards.
ATTCCAGCACGACCTTCAGCTGAGTGAGGATGGTGGAGGAGAGAGTGGCGAGCGAGGAGATCGGCCAGTCCGCTGCCGTCCTTGCCGAGCGGCCGCGGTGTTGCCAGGGACTGCCGCCTCCACCCACGCATTCACCGGAGAAAAGTACCGGCCCATCACCTCCCACACAAAGGCTGCCGTCCAGCGGGCCGGATCTGGGTGCCATGGCCAGTGCCAAGCTGGTGGCCTTTGTGGGGAGGTGATAGACTCGGACCCTGGCCACGGGCATCCTGGTGATTGCGGCCGCAGACCGGCTGCACCGTGACCTGCCTGTGCATCAACAGGTCTGACGATGACTTGAAGCCTTTGCCGCAGCCGGAGCAGATGAAGGGCCGCTCACTGCTGTGCACCCGCCGTTACACCCGCAGCCCTAACTACCAGGCAAAACTCTTGCCACAGGTGAAGCAGCTGAAGAGCTTCGCTCCCGTGTGCACTCGCCGCTGCATCTTCAGCTCATGCGTCGTTTTGAAGCTCTTGCCGCATTCTGAGCAGCCGAAGGGCCTCTCGCCGGAGTGCTCGTGGTTGTGCCGCATAGAAACATAGAAACATAGAAAATAGGTGCAGGAGTAGGCCATTCGGCCCTTCGAGCCTGCACCGCCATTCAATATAATCATGGCTGATCATCCAACTCAGTATCCCGTACCTGCCTTCTCTCCATACCCCCTGATCCCTTTAGCCACAAGGGCCACATCTAACTCCCTCTTAAATATAGCCAATGAACTGGCGTCAACTACCCTCTGTGGCAGAGAGTTCCAGATATTCACCACTCTCTGTGTGAAAATGTTTTTCCTCATCTCGGTCTTAAAGGATTTCCCCCTTATCCTTAAGCTGTGACCCCTTGTCCTGGACTTCCCCAACATCGGGAACAATCTTCCTGCATCTAGCCTGTCCAACCCCATAAGAATTTTGTACGTTTCTATAAGATCCCCTCTCAATCTCCTAAATTCTAGCGCGTATAAGCCAAGTCTATCCAGTCTTTCTTCATATGAAAGTCCTGACATCCCAGGAATCAGTCTGGTGAACCTTCTCTGCACTCCCTCTATGGCTATAATGTCCTTCCTCAGATTTGGAGACCAAAACTGCACGCAATACTCCAGGTGTGGTCTCACCAAGACCCTGTACAACTGCAGTAGAACCTCCCTGCTCCTATACTCAAATCCTCTTGCTATGAAGGCCAACATACCATTCGCTTTCTTCACTGCCTGCTGCACCTGCATGCCTACTTTCAATGACTGGTGTACCATGACACCCAGGTCTCGCTGCACCTCCCCATTTCCTAATCGGCCACCATTTAGATAATAGTCTGCCTTCCCGTTTTTGCCACCAAAGTGGATAACCTCACATTTATCCACATTATACTTCACCCGCAGCAGTCTATCGTTGCGGGTGAAGCTCTTGCCGCACTCCAAGCAGTCGAAGGGGCGTTCTCCCGTGTGCACCCGCCGGTGGATCTCCAGCTGGCTCGCCACACATGTCAGACCTTGCCACACATGTCACATTCATCACGCTTCTCCTTGGTGTGCCCCATCATCTGGTATTCCACCGAAGCTCAGCCTCTCGAAGCTCAGCCCGCACACCGAGCAGATGGGGGCTCACCGGCACCCTGGCCGTCCTCAATGGTCGCTCACGTTCCCATCACTCTGTCCACAGCAACGGATCCTAAACCCTGCAGGAAGGGAACACAGACGGTCAACAAGCTGGCAAACAGGACATTACTAACGTGTGAATATTACCAGTGCTTGAAATGGAGGAGGAGAGGGTGTGGGGGGTCAGGGGGGTGGGGGGAGAACGGGGTGATGGAGTGAGGGGCGGGTGGGGTGAGGGGGGAAAGGAGGCAGGGGTTGATGTGGGGGTCACGCCGAGCATCCGGGAACCGCATCGAGCTGACCAAACAACATCCCGCCCTGTGCCGTGACGTCAGCCAGATCACACAGTGCTGGAGTCACTCAGCAGGTCGGGCAGTGTCTGTGGAGAGAAGGTATATGTGATGTTTCTGGTCGAGACCATTCTTCAATCTGATGGGATGTCCACAGATAAGGAAATGTAAGGAGTGAAAGCAGGACAAAGGGAATGTAGTTCAATGCAAATAAATAATAGATCATTGTTGGATAGATCAATGGGAGGCCACCAGCGACCCCACAGTCAAAAAGGCCCAACAGAGGATGTACTTCTTGCGGCAGCTGAGAAAACACAATCTGCCACAGGCAATGATGGTCCACTTTTATACTGCCATCGTAGAATCTGTCCTCACCGTCTCCATCACGGTCTGTGTATCCGCTGGTGCTCCCGCAGTCCCTGTTTGCCGCAGTGGGAACAGTCGCTCGCCGGCGTGGGCCCGCCGGTGCTGCCACTACGCCCGCGAGCTGTCAAACGCCTCACCACTGGTGCTTCAGCAGGCTGCTGGAGCGGGTGAAGCCCTTGCCGCAGTCGCTGCAGGTGTAAGGTCGCTCCCCTGTGTGCAAGCGCCTGTGCACCTTCAGTTCCGATGACTACTTGAAGCCTTTGCCGCAGTAAGAGCAGGTGTAGGGCTTCCACGGAAGTTCAGCCCCTCGAAGCTCAGCCCGCACACTGAGCAGATGGGGGCTCACCGGCACTCTGGCCGCCATCAATGGCCGCTCACGTCCCCGTCTCTCCGTTCTGGGCTTTGGCCTAAGTTCTGGCACCACGAGCCTGTGTTTTGTAGGCCACAGGGTTGTGTTATAAGCACCAGGCCTGTGTGATATGCTTTGACCCAAGTTCTGGGCTTTGGCCTAAGTTCTGGGCCTCGGGGCTGTGTTGAAGGCTTCGGGCCTGGTTGTGGGCTTTGGCCTACTTTCTACGTCTCCAATCCTGTGTTTTGTAGGCCTCACGGTTGTGTTGTAGGCACCGAGCCTGTGTTATAGGCTCCAGACCTAGGTTCTGGGCTTCCGGGTCTGTGATGTGGGCCCCAGGATTGTGTTATAGACTCCGGGCATGTGTTGTGGGCTTTGGCCTAAGATCTATACCCATCTCTCTCTCCCTCCCTCTCCCCCCTTCTCTCTTCCCCTTTCTCACTCTCCCTCACTCTCTCCCCTTCTCTCTCTCCCCACTCTCTCTCCCCCTCTCTCTCCTCCCCCTCTCTCTCACTCTCCTCCTCTCTCTCACTCTCCCCCTCTCTCTCCCCTCTTTCTCACCCCCACCCTCTTCATCCACTCATCCAGATCCAAAACGCCACCACAATTCCGGAGAAAATCACGATCATCAAGAGAAGACTGCAGAATAAAGCGAGAATGGTGATTTTTCGAGGATACGGGGTGGAAACAGCCTCTTTCTCGCCCTGGAAACAGGAGGCAAAAGTCGGCCATCTTGAAACAGTCCCCAAAATGTAAGAATAAGGAGTAAGCCATTTAGAACGGAGACGAGGAAACACTTTTTCTCACAAAGAGTGGTGAGTCTGTAGAATTCTCTGCCTCAGAGGGCGGTGGAGGCAGGTTCTTTGGATGCTTTCAAGCGAGAGCTACATAGGGCTCTTACGGATAGCGGAGTCGGGATATGGGGAGAAGGCAGGAATGGGGTAGTGATTGGGGATGATCAGCCATGATCACATTGAATGGCGGTGCTGGCTCGAAGGGACAAATGGCCTACTCCTGCACCTAATGTTGTTGAGAGGCTGTTGCCTGTGGGCTCGGTTGTGCTCCTGCTGCGGTAGCAGGACACTATCATGAAGTCAGAGGAGGAGCCAGAGAGAGAGGGAAGGTCAGGACTTATATACTGGGACACACCCAATATATCTCGTGACTCTTTCCCAGGGTTGCCGAGAGTTCGCATAGGAGTGGCCTAACCATTAGGTGCCGCTACAACACTAACATATTTTATATACCAGCTCTAACATGATGCATGTCCCAACTAACTCTTGTACTCAATGCTCTGACTGATGATGAAGGCGAGCAAGTTTGACAAACTGCTGCTGCTGCTTCTTCATCACACCGTCTATCTGTCTATCTATGTGCTAGCGCTTTCAGAGTATTATGCACTCTCCCCCCCTCTCAGTAAGTTTGTAGACAGCAGCAGCAGCAAAATTGGTGATGTACAGGACTTTAAAAGCAAGCGACTGACTTACTCTCTGAAATTGCAGCCGGGACGAGATTAACTGGAAATGTGGGCCAAGGAATAATGGCAGATTGAATTTAACTTGGACAAGAGTAAGGGGGAGGTGCAGCGAGACCAGGGCATCCTTGTACACCGGTCACTGAAAGTTGGCTTGCAGGTACAGCAGGCAGTGAAGAAAGCAAGTGGAATGTTGGCCTTCATAACAAGAGGATTTCAGTATAGGAGTAAAGAGGTTGTTCTGCAGTTGTATAGGGCTCTAGTGAGACCACATCTGGCGTATTGTGTCCAGTTTTGGTTTCCTAATTTGAGGAAGGACATCCTTGTGATTGAGGCAGTGCAGCGTAGGTTCACGTGATTGATCACTGGGATGACTGGACTGTCATATGAGGAAAGATTGAAAAGACTAGGCTTGTATTCACTGGAGTTTAGAAGGATGAGGGGGGATCTTATAGAAACATATAAAATCATAAAAGGACTGGACTAGCTAGATGCAGGAAAAATGTTCCCAATGTTGGGCGAGTCCAGAACCAGGGGCCATAGTCTTAGAATAAAGGGGAGGTCATTTAAGACTGAGGTGAGAAAAAACTTTTTCACCCAGAGAGTTGTGAATTTATGGAATTCCCTGCCACAGAGGACAGTGGAGGCCAAGTCACTGGATGGATTTAAGAGAGAGTTAGATAGAGCTCTAGGGGCTAGTGGAGTCAAGGGATATGGGGAGAAGGCAGGCATGGGTTATTGATAGGGGATGATCAGCCATGACCACAATGAATGGCCTCAAAGTGCCTAATCGCTGGCTTGAAGGGCCTAATGGCCTCCTCCTGCACCTATTTTCTATGTTTCTATGTAAGAGCAAAGTGGCAAGTTAAATCAGTGCAGCAGCAGGAGGACTTACACTGTAAATGGCAGCAGAGCCCCAGAGAATGTTGTAGGAGGACACAGAGACTGCCGAATAGTACAAGTGCATGAATGTCTGAAAGCGATAAACAGGGTGATGAAGAAGCAGTTTGTCAAGCTTGTCTTCATCAGTCAGAGCATTGAGTACAAGACTTGGGACAAGAGCTACACAAAAAATGTCAGTACATTAAAAAATACTGGCTGAGGGAGAGAGATAGATGGGAGGGAGGGAGAGAGAGAGGAGAGAGAGAGGGGAGATGGGGGGAAAGAGCGAGAGAAGGATTGCATACAAAAATTACAAAAGCAAAGTAAATTCTCTCACTCGACGTGTGGAGGAGGGAGATGGGGAGGGTTGGGGAAGGCAGATGCCCCCTCCCGACCTACCCTCACTCCCAACCTCTTTACCCCCTCCCACTCTACCCTCCCTCCCCCCCACTCTATCGCCTTCTATCTACCCCCCTCCCGTTCTCTCTACCCTTCTCCATCTCTCCCCTCTTCCTCTCTACCCCCTCCTTCCTACACCCCTCCCTCTCCCCTCCCTCTCTACCCGCTCCCTCTCCAGGGATTGAAGAGGGAGAGTGAAGAGGAGGAGGGAAGTGCTAGGGGATGAGGAGAAATTAGCCTTGCCTGCGCAGTTGGGGGCTATGTGTGAGTGGTGCAATATTGCGTTGGGGGAACGGCTTACGTTGGGGGGACGGGTGAGTGGTGGAATCTTGCGTTGGGGGAGCAGACCCAACGGGTCAGCACTTAGCCTGCACAGTAATGCCTCCATCTTCTACGGCACAGCGGGAACCAGCCAGCCGCGCCTACGCAGTTGGGAGCTATTGGTGAGTGGTGGAATATTACATTAGGGGACCAGCCTTCCTGTGTGACGGCGTGCCCCCCCCCCCCCCCACCGCATTGGGGGACGGTACCCAACGAGTCCCACTTGAAGTAGTAACCAGCTAAAAGTTTCTATCAGCAGAGATAAGCAATGTACATCATTGAAGGCTGAAATGGTTTCAAATAGTGAGGATTGATGAAGAATAGCCTGAAACAAAATGTAACATTGTTTGCCATCAAAAAAGTATGTTGCGCAGTGTGTATAATAATTGCCCATTTTCTTCTGCAACATCAGTGACGGCTGCATTAGAAAAAGGTGACAGTGTTCACTAGGATTTGACCACAATTGAATCAATGGGTCTTATTTTGCACAGCTAATCCATTATTTGTCAGTCATACCTTGCAGTACAAATCATCAGTCTCTTCATAAAGGCAAGAGTGGGCATGTTGCGATAGAAACTCCTCAGAAGAAAGACCCTTGTAGGAAAGGAAACATTTCCTAATCTAATCAAATCCATTTAAACAAATAAAATACAACAACGGCCAAACGATATTGCCAAGTGCAGGAACTATCTTTGAAGTCGTGGGGAGGTGTCCGACTGCCCTACAGCTACAGATATGCATGGAGGCAAGAATAATTTCTTATCATTTCTGGAGATGGTTGCCATTTTCTTTCATTATTGATAGCCCAACATGAATTCTGAAGAATTCCGAAGAAGAATCAGGTGAGGAAAAACGTGCTTTATTTGTTATGCAAGGCACAAATGCGTCAAGACTTTCTTTATATTGTCATATTGTCCTACCTTATCTTATGCTTTCTTTTTCTTTTTCCTCCTTTTGGTTTGGTTTTTCTCTTTTTCTTTTTTTTCTCTCTAACTATTTCTTGTGGTTTAGGTCCATATGGGTGTTCCTGGACCACTCTTTCAATCACTCACTTACTATATTTACTAACTCTTTCTATTCTTTTTTCTTATTAAAGTTTAAAATAAGAAGTGGTGCAAGAAAAGTATAAACTTAAGTTATTGCAGATTATTGTAATGTACAATACTTCTAATAAAATAAAAATAAAATAAAAACACACAAAAAAAACACTTTAAAATGCCTTTAAGTTTTTGGGCCAATGACAGCTAGCTGGTACTGCGAGCAGTCGGCTGTGTGCAGTTTGCCTCACTTTTGCATTTTCACGTGGGTACAGTATGAATGAGAAGATGCTGGTGATTGTCTGCTCCTCGAAAGGGCCTAGGAGGGCTTATATTAGGAACACTTCTCCATCCGTTTCCGACCACGGATGGCTGACCTGCTGAGTTCTACTGGCACTTTGGAGAGGGTATGGACACATGGCGTGTCGGCTCTGGACCCTTTTTTGGACTAATGGAGTCGGGGGGGGGGGAAGCTGGAAAAAAGAGTTGGGGTCGGGACAGACTCCTGGACTTCATTTGGAGGAGGGGAGTGTCTCCTCAAATAGGAGAATTCAGTGTTCATGTCACTGGGCTGTAAGCTATGAGGTGCTGTCCCTCCAATTTGCGTGTCACCTCACTCTGGCAATGGAGGAGGCCCAGGACAGAAAGACCAGTGTGGGAATGGGAAGGGGAATGAAAATGGTTGGCAACCGGGAGATCCAGCTGACCGAGCGCAAGTGTGGGGTGAAATGTACGCCTAGTCTAGATACAAGGAACAGCAGATGCTGGTTTACAAAAAGAGACACAATCTCCTGGAGTAACTTGCACCTCTGGAGAGCATGGACAGGCAACATTCTAGGTCAGGACGCTCTTCAGACTGCTTGGTGTGGGGGTTGGTGAAAGATGGAAAGGAGAGGTGGGAGTGGTTGCCTTAGATTCACTTCCCTCTATAGGTGCGGCCTGACCCACTGAGTTCCTCCACCACTTTAGAGGGAATGGACAGACAACGTTTTGAGTCAGGACCCTTCTTCAGACTGATTGGAGAGGGTGGGGGTGTAAGCTGGAAAAGAGAGATGGGGGCTGGACAAAGCCTGGCAAGTGATAGGTGGACACAAAATGCTGGAGTAACTCAGCGGGACAGGCAGCATCTCGAGAGAAGGAATGGGTGAAGTTTCTGGTTGAAACCCTTCTTCAGAAGTGATAGGTGGATGTAGGTGAGGGAGACATCAAGAAACTGCAGATGTTGGAATCTTGCATAGAACACAATTTATTTAGATTCACAGAATCTCTTGCCCAGAGTGAGGGAATCGAGGACCAGAGGACATGGGTTCACGGTGAAGGGGAAAAGATTTAATAGGAATCTGAGGGGTAACTTTTCAACAGAAGGTGGTGGGTGTATGGAACAAACTGCCGGAGGAGGTAGTTGAGGCTGGGACTATCCCAATATTTAAGAAAGAGTTATAGACTGGTACGTGGATAGGACAAGTTTGGAACGATATGGACCAAACGCAGGCAGGTGGGACATGTGGGTCGGTGTGGGCAAGTTGGGCCGAAGGTCCTGTTTCCACACTGTACCACTCTATGACACTAACACGAAGTGCTGGAGTAACGCAACGGGTCAGACAGCATCTGTGGAGAACATGGATAGGTGACGTTTCACAGAGTGCTGGAGTAACTCGGTGGGTCAGGCTGCATCTGTGGAGAACATGGATAGATGACGTTTCACACAGTGCTGGAGTAACTCAGCGGGTCAGGCAGCATCTGTGGAGAACATGGATAGGTGATGTTTCACACAGTGATGGGGCAACTCGGCGGGTCAGGCAGCATCTGTGGGGAACATGGATAGGTGACATTTCGGGTCAGTACCCTTCTTCAGACTGACACTATGTTAACAGATGAGGGGGTGATCGGCAGATGAGTGAAATAGGTGACAGAGGCGAGGGAAAATAAGGAGGTAAAAGGATGTGAGATAAGGAGAGGAATATATGTGCAGCTTTAAGGGACATAGGTCAGGTAGCATTTGGAGTATTGCATACAGTTCTGGTCACTCCATTACAGGACTGATGTGGAGGCTTTGGGGAAGGTGCAGAGATGGTTAACCAGAAAGGTTTAAAAATAAGGAACTGCAGATGCTGGTTTACAAAAAAGGACACTAAATGCTGGAGTAACTCAGCGGGACAGGCAGCATCTCTGGAGAGAAAGGACTGGGTGACATTTCGGGTCGAGACTGAGGAGGGTCTTGTCCAGAAATGTTACCCTCAGCGCACACAAAGGGCATGTGTGTAACCGCTGGTGCTCCTCCAGCCCCCATGCTCTTGTCACAATGGGAGCAGCTGCTCGCCGGCGTGGGCCCGCCAGTGCTGCCGCAACCTCCGTGATCTGTCAAACGCCTCACCACAGTACGTAGGTCTAGCCACTGGTGTGCACAAGTTGGTGAGACAGGGCGTGCGAGGCCATGGCAAAGCACTCTCCACAGACCGGGCTGGGGACGGGATGGTCGCTGGCATGCACCAACTCGTGGGACAGCAGCCTGGTGGAGCGGGTGAAGCCCTTGCCGCACTGGCCGCAGGTGTACGGGAGCTCGCCGGTGTGGGTGCGCTGGTGCTCCAGCAGGCTGTCGTAGCGGGTGAAGCCCTTGCCGCACCGGACACAGGTGTAGGGGCGCTTGCCGGTGTGGTGCGCTGGTGCCCCAGCAGGTTTCTGGAGTGGGTGAAGCCCATGCCGCACTGGGCACAGGTGTAGGGGAACTCGCCGGTGTGGGTGCGCTGGTGCTTCAGCAGGCTTTGGGACTGGGTGAAGCACTTGCCGGAGTCGTGGCAGGTGTAGGGGCGATCCCCGGTGTGCAGCCGCCTGTGCACCTTCAGGTCCTTGGATGACTTGAAGCCTTTGTCGCTTTCGGAGCAGGTGAAGGGCCGCTCACTGCTGTGAAACCGCTGGTGCTCCTGCAGACCGGCTTCTCGACCGTGTGCACTCGCAAGTGGGCCTCCAGGACATTCGCAGTCTTGAAACTCTTGCTGCACTCTGAGCAGTCGAAGGGGCGCTCTCCCGTGTGCACCCGCCGGTGGGTCTCCAGCTCGCTCGGGCTCCGGCAGGCCTTGCCACATACGTCACACTCATAACGCTTCTCCTTGTTGTGCCCCGTCCTGTGGTCCTCCATCGAAGCTCAGCCCACACTGAGAGGCCCAGGAGCCGTTGGAGCGAGAGGAGGAGTTTCCGGGCGATGAGTTATAAACTCGAGCGCGGGGCTTTATTCCACAGAGGCCCAGGGGCCGTTGGAGCGAGAGGAGGAGACCAATCTGTAACGTTCCACACTTCAAAGGAAGTGGTCTGGTGGAAGCCGCTGATTGGTGGAAGCGGACTAGAGGATGCAGCTGATTGGGAGCAACCCCAGGTTTGCATTTCTGCTTTCTGGTTAAGGGTACAGTGAGCTAAGGGTACAGTGAGCTAAGGGAACAGTGAGCTAAGGGTACAATGAGCTAAGGGTACAGTGAATTAAGGGTACATTTAGCTAAGGGTTCAGTGAGTTAAGAGTTCAGTGAGTTAAGGATTCAGTGAGTTAAGAGTTCAGTGAGCTAAGGGTACAGTGAGCTAAGGGTACAGTGAGCTAAGGGTTCGGTGAGTTAAGGGTACAGTTAGCTAAGGGTACAGTGAGTTAAGGGTTCAGTGAGTTAAGGGTTCAGTGAGTTAAGAGTTCAGTGAGCTAAGGGTACAGTGAGCTAAGGGTACAGTGAGCTAAGGGTACAGTGAGCTAAGGGTACAGTGAGCTAAGGGTACAGTGAGCTAAGGGTACAGTGAGTTAAGGGTACAGTGCGTTAAGGGTACAGTGAATTGAGGGTACAGTGAGCTAGGGCTACAGTGAGCTAAGGGTACAGTGAGCTAAGGGTACAGTGAGCTAATGGTACAGTGAGTTAAGGGTTCAGTGAGTTAACGGTACAGTGAGTTAAGGGTACAGTGCTTTTTAGTAAAGGTACAGTTTAAAGGATTACGATTTTTATAGTGGGAGTGAGTTGATTTAATTTGGGGACAAGCCATGTCAGTTGAGATCAGCCCCATGGTTTGCTCATCCTGCAACATGTGGGAGATTAGGGATATGGTCGGTGTCCCTGGTGACTACGTTTGCAGGAAGTGTGTCCAGCTGCAGCTCCTGGCAGACCGCATTGAACGATTGGAGCTGCGGTTGGATTGAAGCTGGAGGATCCACGATGCTGAGAAAGTCGTGAATAGCGCGTACAGTGAGTTGGTCACACCGCAGGTAAAAGCTAAGTGGACAGAAATGGAACGGGTGGCCATTAGCCAGCATAGCAGTAGGCAGGTAGTGCAGGAGTCCCCTGCGGTCATCTCCCTCCTAAACAGATATACCATTTTGGATACTGTTGGGGGAGATGGCTCATCAGGGGAAGGCAGCAGCAGCCAAGTTCATGGCACCATGGGTGGCTCTGCGGCACAGGAGGGGAGGAAAAAGAGTGGACGGGCTATAGTAATAGGGGATTCAATTGCAAGGGGAATAGATAGGCGTTTCTGCGGCCGCAAACGAGACTCCAGGATGGTATGTTGCCTCCTTGGTGCAAGGGTCAGGGATGTCACTGAACGGCTGCAGAACATTCTGGAGGGGGAGGGTGAACAGCCAGCTGTCGTGGTGCACATTGGCACCAACGATATAGGTAAAAAAACGGGATGAGGTCCTACAAGGCAAATTTAGGGAGCTTGGAGATAAACTTACAAGTAGGACCTCAGAGGTCATAATCTCTGGATTACTACCAGTGCCATGTGCTAGTCAGAGTAGAAATAGTAGGATATTGCAGATGAATACGTGGCTTGAAAAATGGTGCAAGGGGGAGGCATTCAAATTTCTAGGACATTGGAACCAGTTCTGGGGGAGGTGGGACAAGTACAAACAGGACGGTCTGCACCTGGGCTGGAATGGAACCAATGTCCTTGGGGGAGTGTTTGCTAGTGCTGTCGGGGAGGATTTAAACTAATGTGGCAGGGGGATGGGAGCATGAGCAGAGAGAGAGGGTGTAAAATGAGGGTAGAAGCAATAGGTAGCAAGGTGAAAAGTAAAAGTGGCAGGCAGAAAAATACAGGGCAAAAATCAAAAAGGGCCACTTTTCAACATAACTGTATAAGGGGTAAGAGTGCTGTAAAAACAAGCCTGAAGGCTTTGTGTCTCAATGCAAGGAGCATTCGTAATAAGGTGGATGAGTTGAATGTGCAGATAGTTATTAATGAATATGATATAGTTGGGGTCATGGAGACATGGCTCCAGGGTGACCAAGGCTGGGAGCTGAACATCTTGGGATATTCAATATTCAGGAGGGATAGACAGAAAGGAAAAGGAGGTGGGGTAGCGTTGCTGGTTAGAGAGGAGATTTACGCAACAGAAAGGAAGGACATTAGCTTGGAGGATGTGGAATCGATATGGGTAGAGCTGCGAAATACTAAGTGGCAGAAAACGCTAGTGGGAGTTGTGTACAGGCCACCTAACAGTAGTTATGGAGTTGGGGATGGCAACAAACAGGAAATTAGAAATGCGTGCAACAAAGGTAATACAGTTATAATGGATGACTTCAATCTACATATAGATTGGGTGAATCAAATTGGCAGGGGTGCTGCGGAAGAGGATTTCTTGGAATGTATGCGGGATAGTTTTCTAAACCAACATGTAGAGGAACCAACGAGAGAGCAGGCTATTCTAGACTGGGTATTGAGTAATGAGGAAGGGTTAATTGGCAGCAATGTTGTGCGTCGCTCATTGGGCAAGATTGACAATAATATGGTTGAGTTCTTCATTAGGATGGAGAATTACATTGTTAATTCAGAAACAAGGGTTCTGAACTTAAAGAAAGGTAACTTTGAGGGTATGAGACGTAAATTGGCCAAGATAGACTGGCAAGTGATTCTTAAAGGGTTGACGGTGGATATGCAATGGAAGGTATTTAAAGACTGCATGGATGAACTACAACAATTGTTCATCCCAGTTTGGCAAAAGAATAAATCAGGGAAGGTAGCAAATCCGTGGATAACAAGAGAAATCAGGGATAGTATCAAAACAAAAGATGAAGCATACAAATTAGCCAGAAAAAGCAGCTTACCAGAGGACTGGGAGAAATTCAGAGTCCAGCAGAGGAGGACAAAGGTCTTAATTAGGAAAGGGAAAATAGATTATGAAAGAAAACTGGCAGGGAACATAAAAACTGACTGCAAAAGTTTTTATAGATTTGTGAAGAGAAAGAGATTAGTTAAAACAAATGTAGGTCCCTTGCAGTCAGAAACTGGTGAATTGATCATGGGGAACAAGGACATGGCAGACCAATTGAATAACTACTTTGGTTCTGTCTTCACTTAGGAAGACATAAATAATCTGCCGGAAATAGCAGGGGACCGGGGGTCAAATGAGATGGAGGAACTGAGTGAAATCCAGGTTAGCCGGGAAGTGGTGTTAGGTAAATTGAATGGATTAAAGGCCGATAAATATCCAGGGCCAGATAGGCTGCATCCCAGAGTACTTAAGGAAGAAGCCCCAGAAATAGTGAATGCATTAGTGATCATTTTTCAAAACACTTTAGATTCTGGAGTAGTTCCTGAGGATTGGAGGGTAGCTAATGTAACCCCACTTTTTTTTAAAGGGAGGGAGAGAGAAAACGGGGAATTACAGACCAGTTAGTCTAACATCGGTAGTGGGAAAAATGCTAGAGTCAGTTATTAAAGATGGGATAGCAGCACATTTGGTAAGTGGTGAAATCATTGGACAAAGTCAGCATGGTATATCATGTCTGACGAACCTTATAGAATTTTTCGAGGATGTAACTAGTAGAGTGGATAAAGGAGAACCAGTGGATGTGTTATAACTGGATTTCAGAAGGTTTTCGACAAGGTCCCACATAAGACGTTAGTATGCAAACTTAAAGCACACGGTATTGGGGGTTCCATATTGATGTGGATAGAGAACTGGCTGGCAGACAGGAAGCAAACGGTAGGAGTAAACGGGTCATTTTTCAGAATGGCAGGCAGAGACTAGTAGGGTACTGGAAGGCTCAGTGCTGGGATCCCAGCTATTTACAATATATATTAATGATCATCTAAGTTTGCGGATGACACGAAGCTGGGGGGCAGTGTTAGCTGTGAGGAGCATGCTAGGAGGCTGCAAGGTGACTTAGATAGGTTGGGTGAGTGGGAAAATGCATGGCAGATGCAGTATAATGTGGATAAATGTGAGGTTATCCACTTTGGTGGCAAAAACAGGAAAGTAGACTATTATATGAATGGTGGCCGATTAGGAAAAGGGGAGATGCAACGAGACCTGGGTGTCATGGTACACCAGTTATTGAAAGTAGGCATGCAGGTGCAGCAGGCAGTGAAGAAAGCGAATGGTATGTAAAAGCCCTGTCTCACGGTGCGAGTTGACCCACGAGGTACCCCGATTGAAAGACTCGTGGTTGTGTACGAGATTCCAAGTGTATGATCAAGAGTTTAACCGAGTTCCCACGGGTATGACCACGTTTGCCGTTTACTTGTCATTTCTGCGATGTTCCAAGTTCGTCTCCCGAGTTACCAAGTTCCTCTCCCGAGTTACTCTTGAGCCAACCATGAATGAAGGTCTGTTTTAATAAGCAACAGTGTTAAAGAAGACATCTCCATCCTGCGGCTTTGAGTTAAAGATAGAATTCAGCGCGGCCGCATCTATTGATTTGACCTACAAAGGGGAAAATGCGCACCGTCCAGTGCCAGAGCAGTTATACTTATGATTTGTTTGAAACACACATCACGTAGTTAGAAGACCAGCGAGCGGAGGTTTGCTATATTGTAATTGAATTTACTGTCCGGTCTACACACTGCGGGGAGACGGGAGATGAAATCTTTGAATGTGGACGGATGTCTCCGCGCCTGCTCGTTCTAAGCGGAATATATTTTTAGATGCCTTTCAAGCAATGCTTTGGTTTTATTCCTTGTTTTTGTTTATTCTCACACACTTTTCGTGTGTGAGGGTGTGAGAAGTCCATGCCGGGTGCCGGCGGGTCGCAGCCGCTGTTCTTTCACATCAGTTGCACATCAGATTGTTGGGAGACGGAGGTCAGGGTTCGCCTCCTGAGCTGCTTTGGTGCCCAGGCGTGAGTTGAGGTAGAGGGAGGTTGGGGGGATGCGCGGGAGTCATTAATCTGTCTGGGGTGACGAGGCTCTTGGGTTAGACGGGGATCATTCTCTGCGGGATGATCTTAGTGCGGGAGACAAGTGTAGGAGAGGTGTACTGACTGTGTGGGCAGACACATTGGCAGTGATTGGCCACCAGTCTCAAAAGCCACTGTGTCTCCCTGTCCCTGGGATAGCAGGGGGCGATCAAACAGCACAATACCCCCCTCCCCCTCAACACGAAGGGCAACGATCTCAAGGCTTTAGTGTCAGAAACAGCGGGCAGGCGACAATCACCCGCCATAACGCGAGAGAGATCATGAACTATTGTAGGTCTTTACACGTCGGTGTTTCTGTCTTTCTCCATCTCATTGTTGGCCCTGTCTGTCGCCACCCCCACCCCTCTGCTTCCCGGCCATGTGTGTGATCCCTTCCCTCCCCTCTCCAGCTCCCCGCCCATTGCACCGGGCGCGGGAGCTTTGCACTGTCTTCACGTCGGCGATGCCAGCAGGTCAGTGCCCGTCGCACCGGGGGAAGTGCTCGGGGGCTCTCTCCCAGCGCGCCCCGGACCGGCGGGGGGGGGGGGGAGGGATGGGAGTCAGCGGGCACGCCGGCTCTGCCACACCATGGGCCGCCGCCAACCAAGCCATCCGTCCACGTCCACACGCTCGGTAGAACAGGAGCTGTGACTGGGAACTGTACCGCCCTTGCCCCCTCCCTCTGCAACTGCAAACAACCCCACTCTCCTGCTCAACTAACCCGCCCATCCCTTCTCTCTGGGTATGGAAAGCGCTTCTGGTCTGCAGTGTGCAATAGTCACCAAAATCCACTGCATCTTTAGAAAGGAAAAATACAAAACATGTCAATCCCACTGGATAGGCTTTAGTCATGGTGCTGTACCACACGGAAACAGGTCCTTCGGTCCAGATAGGCCGTGCCGTCCAAGTTGGCGTCTTGGGGTAGTCCTATTTGCCTGCATGTGGCCCATAGCCCTCTAAACCCTTCCCATCCATTTATCTGTCGTTAAGAAAATTCCTGCAAATGGGTCCAACTCAGAGAGAAGTCTCCCCCCTTTCCAGGGTTAATCGCTCCACTGGTTACAATGCTTCCTGCATTATGAAGTCCTCGACAGTGAAACCCATGGGCAATCACTACCAAAGTGTCTGCCCACACAGTCAGTACACTTGTCTCCCGTACTAAGTCACCCCAACCCCCCCTCCCTCCTCCCCCCCACCCCCACACCCCCACACCTTTCCCTCCCAACTCCAGTCCCGTCCCGACCCTCTGGGAAACTGAAGGGAGCGACAATCAACTGCCACGGATACAAATAATGTCATACACGAGAAAGGGCAGATGCTGGTTGACAAAAAGTGAACACACGGTGCTGGAGTTACACAAAGACACAGCAGAAATTTGGAAACGTCATCCCATCACCCATTCGTTCTCTCCAGAGATGCTACCTGCCCGCTGAGTTAAAGAGTTCCCACGGTAGACTCACGAGTCACTAAGGTAAACGCACGGGCCACTGCGTTCTTACAACGTGTTTAAATGTTTCAAATTTTAACCTCAAGAGTACATTTTACTCGTGGAAAAGTTTAAACATGTTTGAATTTTTCCAAGAGTTAACAAGTGTCACGGGTACCTGCCGTTAGCGCCAAGAATCGCTAAGTTGCGTCCACGAGTTCCGACGTTCCCGCTACGTTAATCGTACGTGATTACCACGAGTTAAATTTGTTTTAAGCACGGGGTACCTCGTGGGTCAGCTCGCACCGTGAGACAGGGTTTTAGCATTCATAGCAAAAGGATTTGAGTATAAGAGCAGGGAGGTTCTACTGCAGTTGTACAGGGTCTTGGTGAGGCCACACCTGGAGTATTGCATACAGATTTGGTCACCTAATCTGAGGAATGACATTCTTGCCATGGAGGGAGTACAGAGAAGGTTCATCAGACTGATTCCTGGGATGGCAGGACTTTCACATGAAGAAAGACTGGATAGACTCGGCTTGTACTCGCTAGAATTTAGAAGATTGAGGGGGATCTTATAGAAACTTACAAAATTGTTAAGGGGTTGGACAGGCTAGATGCAGGAAGATTGTTCCCGATGTTGGGGAAGTCCAGAACAAGGGGTCACTGTTTAAGGATAAGGGGGAAGTCTTTTAGGACCGAGATGAGAAAATCATTTTTCACACAGAGAGTGGTGAATCTGTGGAATTCTCTGCCACATAAGGTAGTTGAGGCCAGTTCATTGGTTATATTTAAGAGGGAATTAGATGTGGCCCTTGTGGCTAAAGGGATCAGGGGGTATGGAGAGAAGGCAGGTACAGGATACTGAGTTGGATGATCAGCCATGATCACATTGAATGGCCTACACCTGCACCTATTTTCTATGTTTCTATGTTACACCAGGCAGATGGGGGGCTCACCGGCACATTGGCCGCCCTCAATGGCCGCTCACGTCCCCGTCTCTCCGTCCATAGCAACGGCTCCTAAACCCTGCAGGAGGGGAACATAGAGGGTCCAAAAGTTGGCAAACGGGACATTACTTGCAAATATTCGGTGCATTTATGGTGGAGGAAACCGTTATATAATTCTGCGCGGCACACTGGCGCAGTGGTACAGCTGCTGCCTCACCGCCAGAGACCCTGGCTCGATCCTGACTACGGGTGCTGTTTGTGCAGTTTGTACGTTCTCCCCTTGACCAGCGTGGGTTTACTCCGGGTGCTCCAGTTTCCTCCAACATTTCAAAGAAAGTCGGCCTCCGCAAAATTGCTAAATTGTCCCTAATGTGCGTAGGATAGTGTTAGTGTACGGGGTTGGCGCGGACTCCATGTGCCAAAAGACCTGTTGTTTCCATGCTGCATCTCTAAACTAAACTAAACCAAAGAAGGGTGTCGACCCAAAACGTCACCCATTCCTTCTCTCCACAGATGCTGCCTGACCCGCTGAGTTATTCCAGCGCTGCTCTTTACCCCCCTTTGCTCCCTCCCCCCTCCTCCCCACCCCAAACAATGTGAACACCCACCAGGCTCCCTACCCCCTTCCTTGACTCACTTGACCCCTCTCCCCTCAGTTCCCTGCCCCCCCATTCATCCCCCTCGGCACCAAACCCACTCCCCCTTGAATCCCCCCTCCATTTGCTCCCCCCCCCCCGCTACTCACTTCACCCCTTTTCCAACCCCAGCCTCTCACCGCCTCCCTCCCGACTCTCTCCTCTCTCACTCTCTCTCTCTCTCTCTTATTCCTGCCCCTCTCAGCCCCCCTCAGATATCTCCCTATCTCTCTCCCCTCCATACTTTCTCTCTCCACCCCCCATCTCTCTACCTCTCTTGCTATATATCTCTGTCTACCACTCTCGCCCTCTCTCTCTACTCTATAGCAATGTTACAAAATTTTGATATTTTAAAAATCAACTGTCTCTCTCTCCGTCCGTCCAGTGCAAAGATCCTATCGTGAGCTTTGTCTCTCTGTCTCCGTGGCTTTAGGATCTTTGGTCCAGTGCGGGTCGGCTCCATCTTGGCTGTGACGTCATTTCCGGGCTGTGCCCCCCCCCCCCCCCCCTCCGCCGCTGCTCGATCTCGCTGCCTGCGGGGCAACGGCCGGGACAGCGATCACCGGTGAGTCCAGAATGCAACAGTAATGCAAAATAAATGTGTTCATTACACATCCAGTGAATAAGAATCGTTACAATAGAACAATTGGCTATGTGTGTTCCGTGGCATATACTGTTGCATATCTTCTGTAAAAAACACCACAAATTTGGTTTCCCAACTCTTTGGTCCCACTCTAGCCGCTGCTGCGCAGTTGGAGGCTATGCGTGAATGGATAGGGCGGGAATGGGGTAAAAGGAGCCAATTAGTGTGTTTGCGGGGGGAGGGGGGGTGGTGATTAGTGTACGTGTGAAACCACAGCACCTCCCCCCCCCTCCACCGCAAACGCGCGTTGGGGAAACAGACCCAACGGGTCTGCACTTGGTCTAGGAACTGTTAACTCTCGTTGGTTTGTTGGTGTGTAACGGATTCTATTTCGCGAATATTCGTTTAAGGCGTTTGTAGATTTACTCCTCCACCCTTTGCCGTAACAGAGACATTTTTACATATTCCCGTAGAGTTTTTCCTCCTCCACATTTTGTTTGAAAATTAGAACATTTGGTTATTAATTCCCCACTTTTTTAGTAAAAAACATTAACATTTTTAAATCAAACTGCTGCATGAGTCACAGTGCATCTCACAGATGTCCAATCATAATGAATCTCATTTACATATGACATCACAATGGGACTGGTGTAGGAGATTGGAACCTTCACATGGTCTCACTAATGCAATCAAGCTGGCGTGCACAATCAAATAAAATCAAAGAGCAAGTTTTCCTTACTCCCCTCCCTATCTACCCCCATCCCTCTCCACCCTCTCCTCCACTCCCCCACACCTCTACCCATTCTATCCTCTTCCCCTCTCCACCATCCCCTCTCCTCCATCCCTCCCTCCCCCTCCCCCCTCCTCTTCTCTCCCCCCTCCGCTTCTCCCCCTCCACCTCTCCCCTCCTCTTCTCTCTCCCTTCCACCTCTCACCTCCTCTTCTCTCCCTCCTCCAACTCACCCTCTACTTTCCTCCTCCTCTTCTCTCCCCTCTCCCCCTACCCCTCACACACCCGCTCCTCCCCTCTCTCCCCGTCCCCCCTCTCCCCTCTACTCTCTCTCCCCTCTACTCTCTCTCTCTCTCCCCTCTACTCTCTCTCTTCCCTTCCTCCCTCCCTCCCTTCCACCGCCTGCCTTCCCCCCTCTCCCCCCTTCTCTCCCTCCCCTATTCTCTCTCTCCCCTTCTCTCTCCCCCATCCTCTTTCCCCCCTCTTCTCTCCCTCTCTCCTCTCTCTGCCTCCTCTCTCTCCCCCTCTTTTCTCTCTGACTCCACTCTCTCCCTCATCTCTCCCACCCTCCAATCTCTCTCCACCTCCCCCCTCTCCCCTCCCCTCTCCCCCCACCTCGAACACCCTCTCTCCTCCCTCCTCTCTCCCTCCCTCTGCCCCCTCTCCTCTACCCCCTCCACTCTGCCCCCTCCCCTCTACCCCCTCAACCCTCCACCTTCTATTCGCCTCCCCCTCTCCACTCTTCCCTCCTTCCCCCCCTCCACTCCCTCCTTTTCTCCACCTCTCCCCCTCCTCTTCTCTCCCCTTCCAACTCTCTCCCTCCTCTCCACTCCAACTCTCCCTCCTCCCCCCCCTCACTCCCCCCTCCTCTCTCTCCCACCCCCCTCTCCCCTCTCCCACCCCCCACTCCCCTCTACTCTCTCTCCATAATCTCTCTCTCTTCCCTCTAATATCTCTCTTCCCTCTAATCTCTCTCTCCCCTCCCTCCCTTCCACCCCCTGCCATACCCCCCACTCCCCCTTCTCTCTCTCCCCTTCTCTCTCTCCCCCTTCTCTCTCTCCCCTTCTCTCTCTCCCCTTCTCTGTCTCCCATTCTCTCTCTCCCCATTCTCTCTCTCCCCCTTCTCTCCCCCCACCTCTCTCTCCCCTTCTATCTCCCCTTTCTCTCTCTGCTCCTCCTCTCTCCTCCTCTCGTCTCTCTCCCCTCCAATCTCTCTCCACCTTCCCCCTCCCCTTCTCCTCTGCCCTACCCTCTCCCCTCCCCTCCCCTCCCAATCTCCTCCCCCTCTTCCCCGCCTCCTCCCCCCTCTCTCCCCTCCACCCTCACTCCCTCCTCATCAGCCCTCTCCTCTCCCCCTATTCCCCTCCTCCCCCCTCTCTCCCCTTTCTCTCTCTCCCCCTCCTCATCACCCCTTCCCCTCCCGCACCCCTCTCTACCCCCCTCACCATCGCTCTCTCCCCCTCCCCCCTGTAGCACCCCCTTCCCCTACCCCTGTCTCCCCTTCACCTCCGCGCTCTCCTCCCCTCCCCGAATCCACTTCCCCTCTCCCTCCCTTCCTCTGTCCCCTTCCCACCCCTCTCCCCCTCCCCCCTCTCTCCATCTCCCACTTTCCCCTCCCGCTCCCTCCCTCTCCCCCCTCCTCACCCTCTCTCCTCACCCCGCTGCTCCCCCTCTCTCCGCACTCCTCTCTCCTCACCCCTCCTCACGCCTCTCTCCTCACCCCTCACCGCTCTCTCCTCACCCCTCTCTCCTCACTCCTCTCTCCCCATTCCCTATTTCTCCTTACCCATCTCCCCCCCTCTCTCCTCACCCCTCTCTCCTTACCCCTCTCTCCTCCCCCTCTCCTCACCCCTCTCCCCATCTCCTCCCCTCTCCCTCCTCCACCCCCCCTCCTCCTCCCTCCCCCTCCACCTCCCTCCCTCTCCCCTTCCACCCCTCCCGGTATCCCTCTCCCCCTCCATCCCCACTCTTCCCCTTCCTCCCTCTCCCCACTCTGCCCGCCCCTTCCCCAGCCATCTCTCCCCCCTTCCCCATACCCCTCTCTCCCCCTTCCCCCATACCCTCTCTTCACCGCTCCACCACCACTCTCACGTCCCCTCCCCACCTCTCCCACCCCCTGCACTCTCACCCCCCACGCGCTCTCCCCCCCCTCCCCACCCCCGCTCTCTCCCTTCTCCCCTCTCCTCACCCTCCACAATCTCTCTCCCATCTCCACCCTTCATCCTCCCCCTCTCTCCTCCCCCTCTCTCCTCCCCCTCTCTCATCACCCCTCTCTCCTCCCCCTCTCCATCTCCCTTCTCCCCCCCCGCTCCCCCTTCTATCACCCTCCTTGCTCCCTCCCCCACCTCATCCCTGCCCCCACTCTCCGCCCCTCCCCGCTCTGCTCCTCCTCCCCACCCCGCTCTCTCCCTTCCCCCCTCTCCCTCCCCATCCCCACTCTCTCCCCATCGCCCTCTCACACCACCCCCCTCTCCATCTCCCCCTCTCCATCTCCCCCTCTCCATCTCCCCCTCTCCATCTCCCCCTCTCCATCTCCTCCTCTCCATCTCCCCCTCTCCATCTCCCCCTCACCATCACCCCCTCTCCTCCCCACCGACCCCCCCCATCCTTTTCCTGCCTCTCCACCCTCTCACCCCCCTCTCCATCCCACCTCCCTCCACCCCCTCTCTCCCCTCATCTCACTCCCCCCTCTCTCCCCTCATCTCCCTCCCCTCTCCCTCTTTTTCTCTGCCCCTCTCTCTTTGCCGCTCGCGATAGGATGGGGATGGGGTAAATGGAGCCAATGAATAATATTAATATAATATCCAAGGGGAGTGGTTAGTGTGTGTGTGTGACGCCGCAACCTCCCCCTTCTTCCGTCTCCCCACTCACGCCCCCACCCCTTCTGCCCCCCCTCCCCCTCTGCCTCCCACCGCTGCTCCAATCCCATCCTCCACCCTCCTTATCCCCTCCTCCAACCCACCTCTCCCTTCTTCCACCCCTCTCTAACCCCTCTCCCTCCTCCATCCCCCTTCCCTCCTCCAACCCCTCCCCATCTCCAACCCCCTCTCCCCCTCTCTTCCCACTCCCCCTCCTCTCTCTCCCTTCATCTCTCCCCTCCTCTCTCCCCTCTACTCTCTTACCACCTCCTCCCCTCCCCTCTCTCTCTCCCCATCTCTCTCTCCCCCTTTCCCCCTCCTCTCCATCCCCTCTCCCCACCCGTCTCCCCCTAAGCCCCCCTCACCCCTGTGTGTGTGGGAGGTGGTTAGTGTGCGTGTGAATCCGCAGCTCCCTCCGCAACTGCACGTTTTGGGGACGGAACCCCGTGGTCTCCCCTCTCCCCACCCCGTCTCCCCCTATCCCCCTCTCACCCCCCTCTGTGTGTGGGGGTGGTTAGTGTGCGTGTGAAGCCGCAACCTCCCCCTCGTGTTGAATGGACGGGACCCTCCTCCCCCTTCTTCCCCCTCCCAACTCACTCCCCCACGCCCCTCCCCCTTCTGCGGGTCTGCACTTGGTCTAGTAGAGTTCAAATTTACCGCAAATGCAACGTTCCAATCGATCGCGTTCCAGAAAAACCCACTGGCAAGATGATTTAAATGCTCTTTTTTTAGGACAATGTCATAAGAGCATCTAAATCGTCTATATTTTGTGATTGTCTACACATAGTCAATATGTTTATGCTAAATATCAGTTTTCCGTCCCATGTATTGTGCAAAAAAATTAAAATAATGTTGATTATATTGAGTGGATGTTTCTAGATTAATTTATGGGAATTAAACATTAAATTCCTTCCATCTGGCATATAAATTCATGACAGTGAGATTTAAAATCATGTTATATTGTGAATTCTTGTGTGAATAGGATTAGATTGTTATTTGGATACTTAGGGTATTTAAAAAATATATAATTTTCTTAAGAAAAGGAATCTACAGGACATTCTTAATGGGAAAGTAATGGGCAGGAAAGGCATGTCATGCGTGGTTTGAAGAGAAAAAACTTGTAGTTTACAATGCCAAAATGGAAAAGTTGAGGAAAAACAAGGTGTACAGAGTTGCTTATTGGTTACAATCTGAGGAGTATGATGATGCTACTGATTATGATATGCCAATGTACCAGCTAGCAA
>JAXLNO010002763.1:586295-709625 GCA_038087875.1 Malacoraja senta | reverse complement strand
CATTGGCCACGGTGGTGACTGCCGTTCATGCGTCCCGCTGCTCTGTAATAAACAGATTAAAAGCCGGTATTAGACAACAATTCAAAGCAGCAGGACAATACTTTCAGCTGATGACATCACATGCTGTCCAGCGTGTAGGAAAGAACTGCAGATGTTGGTTTAAATCGCAGGTAGACACAAAATGCTGGAGTAACTCAGCGGGACAAGCAGCATCTCTGGAGAGAATGTTTCTTTTTTAAATGGGTGACGTTTCAGGTCAAGACCCTTCTTAAGACCGATTCAGCCCCTCCAATACATGCTTGTCTTATCAATAAATCCAACCCCCAAAATAATGGCACAAAGATACGTTGGAGACAGCGCAAATGGCAAAGTATCTTTCCAGGAAATAAGATGGGAGAACACGTAGTCTGTGTAGCACTGGAAATTAGGTTTATTTGGAACAATAAATGAACATATTAGGAGCAGGAATATGACACGTGGCCTCTTGAGTTTGATATGCCTTTTTGTAAGGTGGTAAGGGGGGGGGGGGGAGGGGTGGCCTGTGGGGGGGATTTAACCGGAGTCACCCCGCTAAGATCAGACCGGTCCACTCTGGACTGGCGGAAACTTACTCATCGATTAGAATCTTCTGTCGTAGGGCGGCACTGTCCCCGGTCTCCCGCGCCGGGCGGCGAGGTTTCCCCCCTCCCCCCATAACCCAGCGCGGTCTCTTACCCCCCTCCCCTGTCCCGGATGATGCGGTCCCTCGACCTGACCCGGACAGCAGGGTCACTATCCCCGCCCGGACAACGGGGTCTCTGCCCTGCTCCCACACCCTGGACAGTGGGGTCCTTCACTCTGCTCCCCCGCCCCGGACAGCTCGGCCCCTCATCCTGCACCTAAACGGTGGGGTCCCTCTCCCCGCTCCGGACAGCTCCGAAAAGTGACGCCGCTGTAAATCAGAAACTTACATAATCATTTGCACCTAACTTGGCATTGGTGCATTATTGACACAGAACAGAGAACCAGTGAACATTATTATTATTTTTTAGCACTCATAACAATCACACTGTGCACAAGCAGTGCAAAAATAAATTAATGGTGCAGCTGAAGACAATATTCATTAATTCACCGTTGAAAACATTACTGACGCAGAGGTGCTGGTTTCCGACGGGAACGGTGACGGACGGACGGTCTCCAAACTTGAGAAAGGACATTCTTGCTATTGAGGGAGCCCAGCGTAGGTTCACCAGATTAATTCCCGGGATGGCGCGACTGTCATATGCTAAGAGAATGGAGCGGTTGGGCTTGTACACTCTGGAGTTTAGAAGGATGAAAGGGTATCTTATTGAAATATAAGATTATTAATGGTTTGGACACGCTAGAGGCAGGAAACATGTTCCCGATGTTGGGGGACTCCAGAACCAGGGGCCACACACAGTTTAAGAATAAGGGGTCGGCCATTTAGAACGGAGATGAGGAAACAGAATTCTCTGCCTCAGAGGAGATGGAGGCCGGTTCTCTGGATACTTTCAAGAGCGAGCTAGATAGGGCTCTTAAAGACAGCAGAGTCAGGGGTTATGGGGAGAAGGCAGGAACGGGGTACTGATTAAGGATGAGCAGGCATGACCACATTGAATGGCGGTGCTAGCTCGAAAGGCCGAATGGCCTACTCCTGACATTGTCTATTGTCACACAACGCCGTCCTGCAGATCCTGCGGATTTGCGCCGCTGGAAGTATGGGATTTTGGTGTGTGTTCGTTATCATCATTCCTTACAATGTTATGTACAACAGTGATCGCAACTTCTACTGAAGTGTGGATGGCCGTTGGCTCGCTCGGAGCTCATCCACCCTTTGACAGGTCTTGTTTTTGGTCCTGCTGGGGGTGTACAGCCCCCTCCTCACCTGGCAAACCAGGTGGGGCAGACGGTTTAGTCGCTGACTATCCGACCATGAAGCAGGTAGCACGGGATTACATGGTACCCGTGGCGGGAGGAATCCCCCCGACCTGACCTGATAATATACTGATATAGAAAGTGCAACGGCCACCATGAGGTCGATTGGGAGATCGGGATTACCTCCTCAGCAGACAAGGTGTATATTTAATAGCCTGATCACATCATCTTAACACCATTTTAGTGAATCTTGTCGTACATGCTTTCCAGCTTTTGGGTTTTCGATGGGAGGCGACGGAACGACGTGGGTATAAGAGGTCCTTAATTACGTTGGCTGCTTTTCCAAAGCAGCGTGCATCATAGGTGGAGTCGATTGGGAGAGGTGGGGAGATTGGTTTAGGGTCAGGGTCATGAAAAACTGTCATTTCTTATGGTTCGTAGCAGTAAAGTAGTCACACTCAAGTTGTAATGCATTCCACTAGAACACTGTCTATGGTGCATCAGGATAAGTTAGGTAAAGTCACTGTGGGCATGCCGAAATTACTTATTCTTCTGGCAGTGTATGCTTTGACAACCAGATAGATTAACATATTATCTGGCTGCTATCACATTATTGTTTGGCATCTTGTGCGATTGCTTGCCATGTTTCACACAGTGTTAAAATAATCACAAAATGAATTCAATAATGAAAATGCAGGAAACTCAGTCCATCCGGCAGCATCTGGTCAAAGGGATACAGTGGAAGACCCAAGGTCAGAACTGGGACTGTCCACAGATGCTATCTGTCCTGCTGAGTATTTCCAGAATTTAGTGTTTTTATTTCAGGTTTCAAACATCTACAGCTGTATATGAATTAACAATATTAACTCACTGCAGTAGATGTCCTGCTATAACAAAAAAACGATTTTAAAAGTTATGTTCCACCCCCACTACCTGTTATTACAATATTTTACCTCTATATTCCGCTGCTTACTGAACCTATTACATACAGCATCTCCCCAAGGATTCAGAATGCCCCACTCCAACATAGTTCAAAAATACAAATATTGTAAATATAAAGGTACATAAAAATGCTGGAGAAACTCAGCGGGTGCAGCAGCATCTATGGAGCGAAGGAGATATGCAACGTTTCGGGCCTAAACCCTTCTTCAGACTGATAGGGGGTGGGGGGAGGCGGGGAGAAGAAAGGAAAAAGGAGGAGGAGGTCCCCGAGGGCTGAGGGAGAGGTAGGAAGGGGAGGAGACAGCAAGGGTTAACAGAATTGTGAGAATTCAATGTTCATGCCACCAGGATGCAGACTCTCCAAGCGGAATATGAGGTGCTGTTCCTCCAATTTCCGGTGTTGCTCACTCTGGCCGTGGAGGAGGCCCAGGACAGAGAGGTCGGATACGGAATGGGAGGTGGAGTTGAAGTGCTGAGCCACCGGGAGATCAGGTTGGTTGTTGTGAACCGAGCGGAGGTGTTGGGCGAAGCGATCGCTAAACCTACGCTTGGTCTTACCGATATAGATCAGCTGACATCTAGAGCAGCGGATGCAATAGATGAGGTTGGAGGAGGTGCAGGTGAACCTCTGTCGCACCTGGAACGACTGCGTGGGTCCTTGAAAGGAGTCGAGGGGGGAGGTAAAGCGACAGGTGTAGCATCTCTTGCGGTTGCAAGGGAAAGTGCCCGGGGAAGGGGTGGAGCGGGAGGGAAGGGAAGAATTGACAAGGGAGTTACGGAGGGAGCGGTCTTTGCGGAAGGCAGACAGGGGGGGGAGATGGAAAGATGTGGCGAGTGGTGGGGTCACGTTGGAGGTGGCGAAACTGACGGATGACTATCTGTTGCATGTGACGGCTATTGGGGTGAAAGGTGAGGACCAGGGGGACTCTGCCCTTGTTGCGAGTGGGGGGATGGGGAGAGAGAGCTGTGTTGCGGGGTATGGAGGAGACCCTGGTGCGAGCCTCATCTATAGTGGGGGAGCGGAACCCCCGTTCCCTGAAGAATGAGGACATTTGCGATGCCTGGTGTGGAACAACTCATCCTGGGAGCAGATGCGGCGTAGACGGAGGAATTAGGAATAGGGGATGGAGTCCTTACAGGAAGCAGGATGGGAGGAAGAGTAGTCAAGATATCCGTGGGAGTCAGTAGGTTTATAGTGGAAACTCACATAAAGGATTTAAATATAAAGGATGTGCACAAAATTACAAGATCTCCATGTGGAATATTTACTGGAACAGAACATCAAATACCAGCAATATAGAGGAGATGGGAAAAAAACCCATTGAAAACAAAAGGCTATGGTATACCTTTGTAACTCAAGAACCAAATAACAAGCACAGGAGTAGACCACATGGCACCTCGTGTCTGCCCTGCATTCCAAATGCCTTTTAGCTGATCTACCCAAAGACCCAATTCATCATCTGTGCCAGATCCTCGAAGCTTTCAAATCCCTGATCACCGTATCATTATTCCGGACCAAACAACGTTAATCCACAATATCCACGCCTCATCGGTTTGGAGGCGTCAACTCACAGAGAAAGGGAGGAAACACCCTCGAATGGGGAATTACCGCCACACTCTGCTGGCCCTCTTCCAACACAACCCTGCCATCCAGGACGAAAGCTTCCACACCGCCATGATACTCACTAGCTGGAAGGGGAAATAAACCATTTCATGGGCCAACTGCAAACATCCCAACTCTACTAGAAACTGTGGTCCCCACTGTCCCCATGGCACATCCCTGGAGTTTATATTCCAGATAGAAGGATTATATCCCAGGCCTGGACTCTGCAGGGTCTCCATGATGTCAGGCGATGTCTGCAATACCAGCACCAATCCCACTTCACAGGAGAATCATCCGTCTCATCTATACAGGACGCTGCCCAAACCCGCCCAAAGGTTCATCGGACGGCGTTACCGGGAGAGAGCCGGAGTCGTCAGGCTCGAGGAGTGGCCCAGTAGGAGGGTGAACTGGGTTCATGCCGACAGCGCCTTCAAGGTAGTTGGAGTCGCCCCACGGGACACAGAGATGGGTGAGGAGATGGAGGTCGGTTCACGAGGAACTGCACCAGGACATCGAGGTCGCGGGCGGGTCGGATTTGGACTTTGAAAATGGCGATGCCTGCATGTGTATTATGTGCTTTAAGAACTTCACTGTACAGTAACATATTGAACTACTGAACTGTTGAACAAACATCTGTTCCTCTCAGCACTCAGCTCTCCAACTGATTCATCCTCAACAAACAGGGATTATCCTTTACTATCTTGTAGACATTCTCTATTATCATAGCTGAAAGATACAATTCTGCATTAAATGGAACTACTTCTGGTCCTGAACTATCACAGCTGTGGACAGGTGATCTCTCTCTACCTTTAATTAACCTCTAGCATCTAAATCAAACATATTTGGTTATCTTACCACTGTGTGGGATCGGGCCAAGCACAAACCACTACCATTATTCATACAGTGTAATAAAGACAAAGTGCATTTACTTTATTGATTAAAATAGTAAATACTGAAAACAGTGGAAAGTGCAATGGTAGATGATCCATTATCAGAACTGGGACTGTAAACAAATACGGCTCAAACTGCTGCGTGTTTCCAACATGGCAGCATTTTATCTTATTCCTCAGATCTTCTGGAAAAGCAATGTTTCTTTAAATTTCCATGCCCCCAAAAAGTTGCAAAAGTCACTTGTCATCCTGGTCAATAGATTTGTGCAAATGCCACACTTCCACTCACATACCCGACAGACAGTCCCAACTCGTTAGTTCTCATTTTATTATTCCCGCCCCACCAACTGCAACGCGCGCTCCCGCCCGAACAACTGTCAACGCGCGCGCGCTCCCGGCTTTAAACGGCTGCTGTATGCTGTCAGTTATCAACGGCTGCGGGAAACGGCGCGAGGCAGAGTTACGTCAACACAGAACATCCCGGCCCGAGCAACTGTCGACGCTCGCGCGCGCGCTCCCGCCCGATCCACGTCCCCTCAGCCTTTGCCACCCGTTATTTCCCGTCCGCCCGCTCGCTCGCGTTGCCCGCTGGGTAGAAGCCGTTTCCAGGACGTTCTTCACCAACGGTCATTCATTCGGAGTTCGCTTCTCCACAACGACGTTCGGATTCCCATCAACGCAATACAGTTCGATAAAAACACTGGTTTTTTTTTTGCCATTTTTTGTTGTTGTTTGTTTTGAAAATCTTTTTATTTTTTGATTACATTCATTATTTCGATTTACACCATTTTCAAAATGTAAACGCTTTCTTTTTTGGCTTGGTTGCATTTTTGTATAGTATTACCTGACTAGATTGAACACAATATTCACAAACACAATATTGTCACTGTTTCTCAGTACACGTGACAATAATAAGTGTCGGCACATTAGTGCAGCTGGTAGAACCGCTACCTTACTGCGCCATAGAGTCTGGTTCGATTCTAACCACGGCCACAGTTTGTGTGGAGTTTGCATGTTTTTTCCTATGACGGCGTGTGTTTTCTCCCACATCCCTAAGGCATGTTAATTGCCCTCTATAAATTTGCCTCTAATACACAGAACGCAAGATAACATAAAACTAGTGTGAGCGGGTGATCGATTGATGATTGGCGTGGACTCGCTGGGCCGAAGGGCCTGTTTGCATACTGTGCCTCTGAACTCTAAAGCTAAAGTGCGAGAATGTCGAGTTTAAAGTCGCAAAGGTGTATTCTGTCAAAAGGTGTCGACATTGGGTCCATCCAGAATCAAGAAGAGAATGCACCCGTGGGATTGAACAGTGGGAGAGGGACATTTGTTGTGAGTTAGGGCATTGTTTAGATGCCGCAGGGAATAAGTTACAGCAACAGCCTGGGGACCATTGTCAGGGAAAGTCGGGTCTCCCTCTGTGCAGTGTGTGGATAGACAGCGGCACGTGGCCTGACAGCAACCTGCTGATCGGAGCGTCTCATCTCCGTCATATGGTCTGCCTTTTAGCAGAGTGGGGTGGTGACAGCTATCCGCGGTGGAAAACAGACAACCCTTGATAATTCCATTATTTTGATTCATCACAGCTCCTCCAATGTCTTCGATGACGGAGCTCCTGGAAAGGTGTGATGATTCGCAGCTGCTGGATTTGATAAATCATTACCGCCAGAGGCTGGAAGAGGCGATTCAAGAGGCGGTGTAGAATGTCGTCTTCGTTCTAGCATACGAGTGATATTTCAGTGAACAAGAGTACAAGGTAGGGATAGGAATGGATGAGTGGGTTACTTCAGCCGATACTCAATGTTTTCATGCACACATATTGTGGGCCGAAGGGTCCATTCTTGTACTGTACTGCTTGTAATGAGTCGAGTCGTACGCACGTCAAGGTACAACACATGCTTATTAAAGTCCACTCACAGCATACATCTGCATGGTGTTACAGTAACTTGCAGCTACTCAGACTAATTACCAATACACATAATATGACATAGTGACCAAGCAAAGATACTATAAACATAGTAAACACAAATTGTTCCCCCGCAACACTGATTACACTGCGAGAGGCATAACTGAAGTCGGGTCAGGCTTACTGAAATGGCGGAAGTTACGCTCCGTTGCGTACTACACGTCAGTCCATTGGATTTTGCAGGAGTGGTCTATCTAGTATCTTTGCTAATTACTTAAGCAGACCTCTGATAATATAAACCGCATAGTAGGCGGAGCTTCTACTAACAAGCAGTACAAGTGGTTAGTAAGAAGTAACCAATCTACACTGCTCTCTATAATTACAGCGGTCATAAAGAATATCCCGTGCAGTGGTGGTGTTTCTCAAACACGCCATTATATTCAGGATGTAGTGCAATACACTGCCACAACCCAAAGTGTTTCAATGATTCACATCGCTAGCAAATTTTCAAAACCCTCGTGACATAATAGTTATATGCGCATTTTACATTTTTGGCATAAGTAATAGGTGATCTACTTCTCTTTGCAGTCTTACATCCTTGCTTTCCACCAGGTAGACAAAAATGCTGGAGAAACTCAAGTTCAAGTTCAAGTGAGTTTATTGTCATGTGTCCCTGATTGGACAATAACATTTTTGCTTTGCTTCAGCACAACAGAACATAGTAGGCATTGACTACAAAACAGATCAGTGTGTCCATATACCATTATATAAATATATACACACATGAATAAATAAACTGATCAAGTGCAAATAACAGATAATGGGCTATTAATGTTCAGAGTTTTGTCCAAGCCAAGTTTAATAGCCTGATGGCTGTGGGGAAGTAGCGATTCCTGAATCTGGTCATTGCAATCTTCAGGCTCCTGTACCTTCTACCTGAAGGTAGCAGGGAGATGAGTGTGTGGCCAGGATGGTGTGGGTCCTTGATGATACTGCCAGCCTCAGCGGGTGAGGCAGCATCTATGGAGCGAAGGAAATAGGCGACGTTTCGGGTCGAGACCCTTCTTCAGACTGATGCAAGGGTGGAGGGGGAGGCGGGAAGAAGAAAGGAAGAGGCGGAGACAGTGGGCTGTGGGAGGGCTGGGAAGGGGAGGAGAAAGCAAGGACTACCTGCAATTGGAGGTCAATGTTCATACCGCTGGGGTGTAAACTGCCCAAGCGAAATATGAGGTGCTGCTCCTCCAATTTGCAGTGGGCCTCACTCTGACCATGGAGGAGGCCCAGGACAGAAAGGTCGGATTGGGAATGGGAGCGGGAGTTGAAGTGCTGAGCCACCGGGAGAATAGGTTGGTTGTTGTGAACCGAGCGGAGGTGTTGGGCGAAGCGATCACCAAGCCTACGCTTGGTCTCACCAATGTAGAGCAGCTGACACCTAGAGCAGCGGATACAGTAGATGAAGTTGGAGGAGGTGCAGGTGAACCTCTGCCTCACCTGGAAAGACTGCTTGGGTCGAGGGGGGAGGTAAAGCGACAAGTGTAACATTTCCTGCGGTTGCAAGGGAAAGTGCCAGGAGAGGGGGTGGGAAGGCACGAATTGACCAGGGAGTTACGGAGGGAATGGTCTCTGCGGAAAGCCAAAAGGGGAGGAGATGGGAAGATGTGGCCAGTGATGGGATCCCATTGCAGGTGGCAAAAATGTTGGAGAATTATTTGTTGTATGTGACGGCTGGTAGGGTGGAAGGTGAGGACAAGGGGGCCTCTGGCCTTGTTACGATTGGGGGGGGGGATGGAGAGTGAGAGCAGAGTCACGGGGTATAGAAGAGACCCTGGTGAGAGCCCCATCTATAGTAGAAGATGGGAACCCCCGTTCCCTGAAGAATAAGGACATCTCCGATGCCCTGGTGTGGAATCCACCAGAGTCCTGTTTAATCTTCTCCGCCAAATGGATACAGTAGTCACCATCAACCCGCAGCAAGAGCGGGGGCCGCTGATGAAAAAGTCGCATCCGGGATCCTGCAGGTCCCGCTGCAATTCCCCACTGGAGGGCAGGCAGCACCTGATATCCGGCATCAGCAGCAGCGCCGCGTACCCGTGTCACGTGACAGCAGGAGGGACCGCCTCTGACGTCACAACACGGCAAGCGTCGGGGTTTAAAGGGGAGGGCGGCTGTTTAAAGGGGAGGGCGGGGAATCGGCCAACAATATTCCCGTCCCCAGGGCGGTGATGTTTACACCCCCAGATGTTCACACGCACACACTCAGTCCGGGTCTGCGTTGCTGCAGCGTCCTCAGTTCCTTCTTCCCGGTCGGACTGAACTTATTCGCCCTCAGCCTGAAACAGGTCGAGGAATAAAGTGGAAATAAACAGATGAAACAACAGTGTCAATAACAGGGACGGGTTAATATTTCAACAACGCTTACAAAACAAAATCACAGGAGAAGCCCGCGGATCCCCTGATATTTTATCACAATAAACATTAACGCAAACACTCACCTGATCCACTTCAGTCTCGGGAGGGCCAGTATGAGGCGGCGGAGAGCGGGGACAGATTGGTCTGTGAGGGAGTTGTGTGCCAGGTACAGCTCCGTCAGTGAGGGGTTTGTACTGAGAGCGGAGGTGAGATCCTCGGCTCCAGAATCTGTGAGACCGACACCATCCAGACTGGAGTTGAGAGGGAGTGAGGGTGAGGGGCACAGAGTGACAGGAGACGGTGCAAATCCCCAGTGTTTATCAGTGACACAATTACTGATCATATTAATGTTCAGTGCCAGACACCCAGTGAGTGTAAACACAATCTCTCACAGTCTGGGACTTACCCCAGTATCTGTATTTTACAGTCCGGGTTCCTCAGAGCCACAGACACCAGTTTCACTCCGGAATCTCCAAGTTTATTATCACCCAGCCACAGCTTCATCAGTGAGTGGTTTGTACTGAGAGCGGAGGTGAGATCCTCAGCTCCAGAATCTGTGAGACCAACACCATCCAGCCTGGAGATGGAGAGTGACAGGTCTAGCAAGCTGCTTTTAAGCTCAAATACATTTCCTGACTTCATACAGACATGACGGACTGGTCTGTACGCTTTTTTTTGGGCCTTGTGCCAGAGAAAAAGCATTTTCTGCTAGGCTGCAAAATGCAATTTTGGGCCTTTTGCAAGGTCTAGCTAGCTCCTTTTAAGCTGAAATAAATCTCCTGACTTCAGACAGACATGAGGGAATGCTTTCTGCACTTTTACAGGCCCTTGTGGGGCCTAAAATGTCTTCTCAGCCAGGCAGCAAAATCCATTTTATGGCCCTTTCCCTGGCTTGGCAAGGTGCCTTTAAGCTCAAATGCATCTCCTGGGTTCATACAGGCATGAGGGAATGTGGTTCCTTTATCTTGACAGGAACGAGGTACTGATTGGGGATGATCAGCCATGATCCCATTGAATGGCGGTGCTGGCTCGAAGGGCCGAATGGCCTACTCCTACGCCTATTTCTATTAACATTTGGGGAATCCTGCACCAATACTCCCAAGTCCCATTGTATCTCCGATTTCTGGATTGTCCAACCTGGGGATGAGAGAGAGTGAGGGTGAGGGACACAGAGAGACAGGAGACGGTGCAACTCCCCAGTGTTTATCAGTGACACAATTACTGATCATATTAATGTTCTGTGTCATAGATACATAGAAAATAGGTGCAGGAGGAGGCCATTCGGCCCTTCGAGCCAGCACCGTCATTCATTGTGATCATGGCTGATCGTCCCCAATCAATAACTCGTGCCTGCCTTCTCCCCATATCCCTTGATTCCACTAGCCCCTAGAGCTCTAACTCTGATAGTCAGGCACCCAGTAACTGTAAACACAATCTCTCTCAGTCTGGGACTTACAGCAATCTCTGTATTTTACAGTCCGGGTTCCTCAGAGCCAAAGACGCCAGTTTCACTCCGTAATCTCCCAGTTTATTCCCACTCAGGTTCAGCTCCATCAGTGAGTGGTTTGTACTGAGAGCGGAGACGAGATCCTTGGCTCCAGAATCTCTGAGGCCGACATATTCCAGCCTGGATATGAGAGAGAGTGAGGGTGAGGGGCACAGTGAGACAGGAGACGGTGCAAATCACCAGTGTTTATTAGTGACACAATTACTGATCATATTAATATTCAGTGACAGACACCCAGTGAGTGTACACACAATCTCTCACAGCCTGGGACTTACCACAGTATCTGTATTTTACATTCCGGGTTCCTCAGAGCCGCAGACACCAGTTTCACTCCGGAGTCTCCAGGTCGTTGCGTCCCAGTCTAAACACAAACAGACAGAGTAAGAAACAAACTGATACAAACCCCGGCGAGGTTTTTATGGAAACTTCTCAGCACATTATTGAACAAATCTCTGTGGTTGTGGTACACAAAAATGCTGGAGAAACTCAGCGGGTGCAGCAGCATCTATGGAACGAAGGAAATAGGCAACGTTTCGGGCCGAAACCTTGTGGTGTTTGGCGACTTTCACCATTTATTCTCATTCCCCGACCGACGACCAGGAAATGTTCCCCGTGCAGAGAACGGCGGCAGGGCAGGCAACACGCGTGACCTGGGGGAAGGGATCGACCACCGGTGACCCGGGGGAGGGGGGGAAGGAGGAGTGGAGACGACCACCGGCGACCCAGGGGAGGGAGGGTAAAATAGGAGGGGTGGCCCCCCCCCCCCCGTGCACAGTGATGGCCGCTCGGCCCCATAGCAGGGGTGCTGGACGGAATAACAAAATAGCGAAACTATTTTACAGTCCAGTGTTAGTGACAAACGGACAGTTACCCGAAGTGCAGACACTTGTGCAGAGCCGATCCCAGCCGCTGGAGACCTGGGTCCTGAACAAGGGTCCTGAACTTAAAGAAAGGTAACTTTGAGGGTATGGGAAGTGAATTGGCCAAGATAGACTGGCAATTGATTCTTAATGGGTTGACGGTAGATATGCAATGGAAGGCATTTAAAGACTGCATGGATGAACTACAACAATTGTTCATCCCAGTTTGGCAAGAAAAATAATTCAGGGAAGGTAGTGCATCCATGGATAACAAGGGAAATCAGGGATAGTATCAAAACAAAAGATGAAGCGTAAAAATTAGCCAGAAAAAGCAGCCTACCAGAGGACTGGGGAAATTCAGCAGAATAGGACAAAGGGCTTAATTAGGAAAGGGAAAATAGATTATGAAAGAAAACTGGCAGGGAACATAAAAACTGACTGCAAAAGCTTTTATAGATATGTGAAGAGAAAAAGATTAGTTAAAACAAATGTAGGTCCCTTGCAGTCAGAAACAGGTGAATTGATCATGGGGAACAAGGACATGGCAGACCAATTGCATAACTACTTTGGTTCTGTCTTCACTAAGGAAGACATAAAGAACCTGCCGGAAATAGCAGGGGACCGGGGTCAAATGAGATGGAGGAACTGAGTGAAATCCAGGTTAGCCGGGAAGTGGTGCTAGGTAAATTGAATGGATTAAAGGCCAATAAATCCCCAGGGCCAGATAGGCTGCATCCCAGAGTACTTAAGGAAGTAGCCCCAGAAATAGTGGATGCATTAGTGATAATTTTTCAAAACTCTTTAGATTCTGGAGTAGTTCCTGAGGATTGGAGGGTAGCTAATGTAACCCCAATTTTTATAAAGGGAGGGAGAGAGAAAATGGGGAATTACAGACCAGTTAGTCTAACGTCAGTAGTGGGGAAACTGCTAGAATCAGTTAATAAAGATGGGATAGCAGCACATTTGGAAAGTGGTGAAATCATTGGACAAAGTCAGCATGGATTTATGAAAGGTAAATCATGTCTGACGAATCTTATAGAATTTTTCGAGGATGTAACTAGTAGAGTGGATAAGGGAGAACCAGTGGATGTGTTATATCTGGACTTTCAGAAGGCTTTCGACAAGGTCCCACATAAGAGATTAGTATATAAACTTAAAGCACATGGTATTGGGGGTTCAGTATTGATGTGCATAGAGAACTGGCTGGCAGACAGGAAGCAAAGAGTAGGAGTAAACGGGTCCTTTTCACAATGGCAGGCAGTGACTAGTGGGGTACCGCAAGGCTCAGTGCTGGGACCCCAGCAATTTACGATATATATTAATGATTTGGACGAGGGAATTGAATGCAACATCTCCAAGTTTGCGGATGACACGAAGCTGGGGGGCAGTGTTAGCTGTGAGGAGGATGCTCGGAGGCTGCAAGGTGACTTAGATAGGCTGGGTGAGTGGGCAAATGCATGGCAGATGCAGTATAATGTGGATAAATGTGAGGTTATCCACTTTGGTGGCAAAAACAGGTAAGTAATAATAATAATAATACATTTTATTTATATAGCGCTTTTCAGGACTCAAAGTTGCTTAAGTAGACTATTATCTGAATGGTGGCCGATTAGGAAAAGGGGGGATGCAACGAGACCTGGGTGTCATGGTACACCAGTCATTAAAAGTAGGCATGCAGGTGCAGCAGGCAGTGAAGGCGAATGGTATGTTAGCATTCATAGCAAAAGGATTTGAGTATAGGAGCAGGGAGGTTCTACTGCAGTTGTACAGGGTCTTGGTGAGACCACACCTGGAGTATTGCGTACAGTTTTGGTCTCCTAATCTGAGGAAAGACATTCTTGCCATAGAGGGAGTACCGAGAAGGTTTACCAGACAGATTCCTGGGATGTCAGGACTTTCATATGAAGAAAGACTGGATAGACTCGGTTTGTACTCGCTAGAATTTAGAAGATTGAGGGGGGATCTTATAGAAACGTACAAAATTCTTAAGGGGTTGGACAGGCTAGATGCAGGAAGATTGTTCCCGATGTTGGGGAAGTCCAGAACAAGGGGTCACAGTTTAAGGATAAGGGGGAAATCTTTTAGGACCGAGATGAGGAAAAACTTTTTCACACAGAGAGTGGTGAACCTCTGGAATTCTCTGCCACAGAAGGTAGTTGATGCCAGTTCATTGGCTATATTTAAGAGGGAGTTAGATGTGGCCCTTGTGGCTAAAGGGATCAGGGGGAATGGAGAGAAAGCATGTACAGGATACTGAGTTGATCAGCCATGATCATATCGAATGGCGGTGCAGGCTCAAAGGGCCGAATGGCCTACTCCTGCACCTATTTTCTATGTTTCTATGTTTCTAATACAGACAGACCTGCCCTATCATTCTTGTTCTCCCTCCGGCTCAGGTCTCTCGCCCTTCCGTTGATCCCCTATTCCCTCTCCCCGTGTGTGCTGCAGGTCAGGGAATCTGATCCGGTCACATTGTTGGGACATTTATATCTGACGTAATTCTGCAACACACCGTCGTCTGTCCTCATTGTCGAGGCCACTGGATCTCCTCCCTGATCGGCTCCATTGGCCATGGTGGTGACTGCCGTTCATGCGTCCCGCTGCTCTGTGATGAACAGATTAAAAGCCGGTATTAGACAACAATTGCAAGGAGCAGGACAGCACTTTCAGCTGATGACATCACACGCTGTCCAGCGTGTAGGAAAGAACTGCAGATGTTGGTTTCAATCGCAGATAGACACAAAATGCTGGAGTAACTCAGCGGGACAAGCAGCATCTCTGGAGAGAATGTTTCTTTTTTAAATGGGTGACGTTTCAGGTCAAGACCCTTCTTAAGACCGATTCAGCCCCTCCAATACATGCTTGTCTTATCAATAAATCAAACCCCCAAAATAATGGAACAAATATACGTTGGGGACAGCGCAAATGGCAAAGTATCTTT
The DNA here is from genome assembly GCA_038087875.1 of Malacoraja senta. Taxonomy (NCBI): domain Eukaryota; kingdom Metazoa; phylum Chordata; class Chondrichthyes; order Rajiformes; family Rajidae; genus Malacoraja; species Malacoraja senta. The sequence goes on along the minus strand of JAXLNO010002763.1, from coordinate 694,689 downwards.
CCAGGAAATAAGATGGGATAACACGCAGTCTGTGTAGCACTGGAAATTAGGTTTATTTGGAACAATAAATGAACATATTAGGAGCAGGAGTATGACACTTGGCCTCGTGAGTTTGATATTACTTTTTGTACGGTGGTAAGGGGGGGGGGGGAGAGGGGCGGCCTGTGGGGGGAATTTAACCGGAGTCACTCCCCAAGATTAGACCCGTCCACTCGGGACTGGCAGAAACCTACTCATCAATTGGAATCTGCTGTCGTAGGGGGGCACTGTCCCCGATCTCCCGCCCCAGCCAGTGAGGTCCCACTCCCTCTGGCCCGTCTCCAGTCCTCTGGCCCGTGACCTACTGTCCCAGATGATGCGGTCCCTCGACCCGACGCGGACAACGGGGTCTCTACCCTTCTCCCCCACCCTGCACAGTAGGGTCCTTCACTCTGCTCCCCCGGCCCTGACAGCGTGGCCCCTCATCCTGCACCTAAACGGTGGGGTCTCTCTCCCCGCTCCGGACAGCTGTGGAAAAGTGATGCCCCTCTATCTTAATCAGAAACTTAAATAATCTTTTGCACCTAACTTGGCATTGGTGCATTATTGACACATGAACCGAGAACCAGTGAAAATGATTATTATTTTTTAGCACTCATAACAATCACACTTTACGCAAGCAGTGCAAAAATAAATTAATGGTGCAGCTGAAGACAATATTCATTCATTCACCGTTGAAAACATTACTGAAGCAGTGGTGCTGGTTTCTGACGGGAACGGTGACGGATGGACGGTCTCCAAACTTGAGGAAGGACATTCTTGCTATTGAGGGAGCCCAGCGTAGGTTCAACAGATTAATTCCCGGGATGGCGGGACTGTCATATGCTGAGAGAATGGAGCGGCTTGGCTTGTACACTCTGGAGTTTAGAAGGATGAAAGGGTATCTTATTGAAACATATAAGATTATTAAAGGTTTGGACATGCGAGAGGCAGGAAACATGTTCCCGATGCTGGGGGAGTTCAGAACCAGGGGCCACACACAGTTTAAGAATAAGGGGTCGGCCATTTAGAACGGAGATGAGGAAACAGAATTCTGTCTCTCAGAGGGAGGTGGAGGCCGGTTCTCTGGATACTTTCAAGAGCGAGCTAGATAGGGCTCTGAAAGATAGCGGAGTCAGGAGATATGGGGAGAAGGCAGGAACGGGGTACTGATTGAGGATGAGCAGCCATGACCACATTGAATGGCGGTGCTGGCTCGAAGGGCCGAATGGCCTACTCCTGCACCTAATGACCATTGTCTATTGTCACACATCGCCGTCCTGCAGTTCCTGTGGACTTCCACCGCTGGAAGTACAGGATTTTGGTGTGTGTGCGTTATCATCATTCCTCACAATGTTATGTACAACAGTGATTGCAACTTCTACTGAAGTGTGGATGGCCGTTGGCTCGCTCGGAGCTCATCCACCCTTTGACAGGTCTTGTTTTTGGTCCTGCTGGAGGTCTACAGCTCCCTCCTCAGCTGGCAAACCAGGTGGGGGAGACGGTTTAGTCGCCGACTATCCGACCATGGAGCAGGTAGCACGGGATTCCATGGTACCCGTGGCGGAGGGAATCCCCCCGACCTGACGTGATAATATACTGATATAGAAAGTGCAACGGCCACAGTGAGGTCGATTGGGAGATCGGGATTACTTCCTCAGCAGACAAGGTGTATATTTAATAGCCTGATCACATCATCTTAACACCATTTCAGTGAATCTTGTCGTACATGCTTTCCAGCTTTTGGGTTTTCGATGGGAGGAGACGGAACTACGTGGGTATACTCGTGAGTTTGATATTACTTTTTGTAAGGTGGTAAGGGGGGGGGGGAGGGAGGGGCGGCCTGTGGGGGGAATTTAACCGGAGTCACTCCCCAAGATTAGACCCGTCCACTCGGGACTGGCAGAAACCTACTCATCAATTGGAATCTGCTGTCGTAGGGGGGCACTGTCCCCGGTCTCCCGCCCCGCCAGTGAGGTCCCACTCCCTCTGGCCCGTCTCCAGACCTCTGGCCCGTGACCTACTGTCCCAGATGATGCGGTCCCTCGACCCCGACGCGGACAACGGGGTCTCTACCCTGCTCCCCCACCCTGCACAGTAGGGTCCTTCACTCTGCTCCCCCCGGGCTCCGACAGCGTGGCCCCTCATCCTGCACCTAAACGGTGGGGTCTCTCTCCCCGCTCCGGACAGCTGTGGAAAAGTGATGCCCCTCTATCTTAATTCAGAAACTTAAATAATCTTTTGCACCTAACTTGGCATTGGTGCATTATTGACACATGAACCGAGAACCAGTGAAAATGATTATTATTTTTAGCACTCATAACAATCACACTTTACGCAAGCAGTGCAAAAATAAATTAATGGTGCAGCTGAAGACAATATTCATTCATTCACCGTTGAAAACATTACTGAAGCAGTGGTGCTGGTTTCCGACGGGAACGGTGACGGATGGACGGTCTCCAAACTTGAGGAAGGACATTCTTGCTATTGAGGGAGCCCAGCGTAGGTTCAACATATTAATTCCCGGGATGGCGGGACTGTCATATGCTGAGAGAATGGAGCGGCTTGGCTTGTACACTCTGAGTTTAGAAGGATGAAAGGGAATCTTATTGAAACATATAAGATTATTAATGGTTTGGACATGCGAGAGGCAGGAAACATGTTCCGATGCTGGGGGAGTTCAGAACCAGGGGCCACACACAGTTTAAGAATAAGGGGTCGGCCATTTAGAACGGAGATGAGGAAACAGAATTCTGTCTTTCAGAGGGAGGTGGAGGCCGGTTCTCTGGATACTTTCAAGAGCGAGCTAGATAGGGCTCTTAAAGATAGCGGAGTCAGGGGATATGGGGAGAAGGCAGGAACGGGGTACTGATTGAGGATGAGGCAGCCATGACCACATTGAATGGCGGTGCTGGCTCGAAGGGCCGAATGGCCTACTCCTGCACCTATTGACCATTGTCTATTGTCACACATCGCCGTCCTGCAGTTCCTGTGGACTTCCGCCGCTGGAAGTACAGGATTTTGGTGTGTGTGCGTTATCATCATTCCTCACAATGTTATGTACAACAGTGATTGCAACTTCTACTGAAGTGTGGATGGCCGTTGGCTCGCTCGGAGCTCATCCACCTTTTGTTTTTGGTGCTGCTGGGGGTCTACAGCTCCCTCCTCACCTGGCAAACCAGGTGGGGGAGACGGTTTAGTCGCCGACTATCCGACCATGGAGCAGGTAGCACGGGATTACATGGTACCCGTGGCGTGGGGAACTCCTCCCGACCTGACCTGATAATATACTGATTATAGAAAGTACAACAGCCACAATGAGGTAAATTGGGAGATCGGGATTACCTCCTCAGCATACAAGGTGTATATTTAAGAGCTTGATCACATAATCATAACACCATTTTAGTGAATCTTGTCATACTTGCTTTCCAGCTTTTGGGTTTTTGATGGGAGGAGACGGAACGACGTAGGTATAAGAGGTCCTTAATTATGTTGGCTGCTTTTCCAAAGCAGCGTGCATCACAGGTGGAGTCGATTGGGAGAGGAGGGAGATTGGTTTAGGGTCAGGGTCATGAACAACTGTCATTTCTTATGGTTCGTAGCAGAGTAGTTGCCACACTCAAGTTGTAATGCATTCCACTAGGACACTGTCTATAGTGCATCAGGATAAGTTAGGTGAAGTCACTGGGGGCTTGCCGAACTTCCTTAGTCTTCTGGCGGTGTATGCTTTGACAACCGGATAGATTAACATATTATCTGGCTGCTATCACATTATTGTTTGGCAACTTGTGCGATTGCTTGCCATGTTTCACAGTGTTAAAATAATCACAAAATGCATTTAATAATGAAAATGCAGGAAACTCAGTCCATCCAGCAGCATCTGGTCAAAGAGATACAGTGGAAGACCCAAGGTCAAAACTGGGACTGTCCACAGATGCTATCTGACCTGCTGAGTATATCCAGAATTTAGTGTTTTTATTTCAGGTTTCAAACATCTACAGCTGTATATGAATTAACAATATTAACTCACAGCAGCAGATGTCCTGCTATAACAAAAAACTATTTTAAAAGTTATGTTCCACACCCACTAACTGTTATTACAATATTTTACCTCTATATTCAGCTAACAAATCCTATTACATACAGCATCTCCCGAAGGTTTCAGAATGTCCCTCTCCAACATACTTCAAAAATTACAAATATTGTAAATATAAAGAAAGATTTGTGTGGCTATTTTTAAATCATGAATGAAGGATGTGCACAAAATTACAAGATCTCCATGTAGAATATTTCCTGGAACAGAAGCATCAAAAAAATACCAGCAATATAGAGGAGATGGGAAAAACACCCCATTGAAAACAATAAGCTATGGTATACCTCTGTAACTCAAGAACAAAAACAAGCACAGGAGTAGACCACATGGCACCTCATGTCTGCCCTGCATTCCAAATGCCTTTTAGCTGATCTACCCAAAGACCCAATTCATCATCTGTGCCAGATCCTCGAAGCTTTCAAATCCCTGATCACCGTATCATTATTCCGGACCAAACAAGGTCAATCCACAAAATCCACGTCTCATCTGTTTGGAGGCGTTAACTCAGAGAAAGGGAGGAAACACCCTCGAATGGGGAATTACCGCCACACTCTGCTGGCCCTCTTCCAAACACAACCCTACCATCCAGGATGAACGCTTCCATGATACTCACTAGCTGGAAGGGGAAATAAACCATTTCATGGGCCAACTGCAAACATCCCAACTTTACTAGAAACTGTGGTCCCCAAGGCACATCCCTGGAGTTTCTATTCCAGAATAGAAGGATTATATCCTAGGCCTGGACTCTGCAGGGTCTCCATGATGTCAGGTGATGTCTGCAGTACCACCACCAGTCCCACTTCACAGAAGAATCATCCGTCTCATCTCTACAGGACGCTGCCCAAACCCGCCCAAAGGTTCATCGGACGGCGTTACCGGGAGAGAGCCGGAGACGTCAGGCTCGAGGAGTGGCCCAGTAGGAGGGTGAACTGGGTTCATGCCTACAGCCCTTCAAAGTAGGTGGAGTCACCCCATGGGACACAAAGATGGATGAGGAGAGGGAGGTCAGTTCACAGGAACTGCACCAGGACATCGAGCTCACGGGCGGGGCGGATTTGGACTTTGAAAATGGCGATGCCTGCATGTGTAATATGTGCTTTAAGAATTTCACTGTTCAGTTACACATTGAACTACTGAACTGTTGAACAAACATCTGTTCCACTCAGCACTCCAACTGATTCATCCTCAACAAACAGGGATTATCCTTTACCATCTTGCAGACATTCGCTATTATCAAAGCTGAAAGATACAATTCTGCATTAAATGGTACTACTTCTGGTCCTGAACTATCCCAACTGTGGACAGGTGATCTCTCCCCACCTTTAAACAACCTCTAGCATCTAAATCAAACATATTTGGTTATCTTACCACTGTGTGGGATCGGGCCAAGTACAAATCACTACCATCATTCTAGCAGTGTAATAAAGACAAAATGCATTTACTTTATTGATTAAAATAGTAAATACTGAAAACAGTGGAATGTGCAATGGTAGATGATCCATTATCAGAACTGGGACTGTAATCAAATACGGCTCAAATTGCTGCGTGTTTCCAGCATGGCAGCATTTTATCTTATTCCTCAGATCTTCTGCAAAAGCAATGTTTCTTTAAATTTCCATGCCCAAAAAAAGTTGCAAAAGTCACTTGTCATCCTGGTCAATAGATTTGTGAAAATGCCATACTTCCACTCACATACCCGACAGAGAGTCCCAACTCGTTAGTTCTCATTTCATTATTCAAATATGTACAAAATGCCTTCCATGCTACAAATCCTCAAAGTACATTTTCCTCTTGCTACCATTCTGCTGCACCGTCTCCTGGGATCACTCTCTCCGCTGTGACCAGAGGGCGATAAAAACGAGCAACATTCTTTTACTCTGGCAAGAGAGCAAGTTGCTGGCCAAAAATAAATGAAAACGGGAATAACAAGTTCAACATCTGACGCCCCAATTTCACTATAAATAATTACCGTGAACGTTGGGCCATTTTGTAACTGAAACAAACTCCAACATTTACTTCACAAATGTATAGATCTGTGTCCTTGTGTGCAACATTAATCTCCACCAACACTTCCAATGACAAAACGCAGCTTATTGCACTTTATCTGGCGATAGAAATGTGCAACTCTCTGTACAGAAGGCTCAGAAAGGCCTTTACTCTGGCATTTGAAGAAGTTTTATCAGCAAAGATATCTGAAACCAGAAATAACAAGCTGACGGTTTCATTATAAAATAATTCCCTGAACATTGAGCCATTTAGTAAGTGTAAAACAAACTGGGACATTAGCTTTGACTCCAGCAGACTGCTCAGCGCATTCAACACATCAAGTGTTGGTTGCAACTTTATACAAGTGTGTGTGATGGATGTGCAGCAGGAATCTACAGCACATCCAATGACAAAACGCAGCAACTGTTGCTCAACATTACTTTTCTGCTTCAAACTATCACTGGGACACATTTACTCACAACAATAAATTCAATGTGCTGCTGACAGACAAGAGCAAATCACATTCAATGGGGGTATTTAACCCAAGTCTCTCCCCAAGATTAGAGCCGTCCACTGGGGAGCGGCGGACAAAATACTCACCGATGGATGGATGGATGTCAATCTGCTGTCCTCGCTCCCCGTCCGGACTGAAGAAGGGTTTCGGCCCGAAACGTTACCTATTTCCTTCGCTCCATAGATGCTGCTGCACCCGCTGAGTTTCTCCAGCATTTGTGTGTACCAGCCAGTATTTAAGATGCCGCCCATGAGTTCACTCCCATTGACTTCAATGGGAGACTGCCAGTAATTAAGATGGCAGCTTATGGCTGCACTCCTATTGACTTCAATGGGAGACTGCCAGTAGTTAAGATGGCCGCCGATGGCGTCACCCCCTATTGACTTCAATGGGAGACTGCCAGCAGTTAATATGGCCGTTTATGGCTTTGTCAATGGGAGACTGCCAGTAGTTAAGATGGCCGCTTATGGCTTCACTCCTTTTGACTTCAATGGGAGACTGCCAGTAGTTAAGATGGCCGCCTAAAGCTTCGCCCCTGTCGACTTCAATGGACCCCTCCACTGTGGAGCGGCGGACAAAATACTCACCGATGTCAATCTGCTGTCCCCGCTCCCCACAGCGGCGCTGAATCCCCTATTCCGCCGCGGCACCAGTTCAGTGGCAGGAAGGAAGGAAGCGCCGGTGACGTGCAACCTGTGCACATGCGCACTGCGTCATCAAGGCGGGGGCGGGGCCGATACCGTCACCGGGAATGAAATTAAATAAAGACCCGCAGATGCTGCAAATCTGAAACAAGATGAAGATCAAGATTTCCTTTATTGTCATTCAGACCTTTCGGTCTGAACGAAATTGTGATGCCTGCAGTCATACACAAAACCAATAATAACAAAACATACAATAAACACAAATTAAAACATCCACCACAGTGAGTTCACCAAGCACATCCTCACTGTGATGGAGGCAAAGTCTTAGTCCCCGTCTCTTCCCTCCTTGTTCTCCCTCTGCGCTGAGGCGATCGATCCAGGCCGAAGATGCCGCCCTCCAGTCCAGCGGACCTCCGTGGTGATGTCGCCGCCGCCGAAAGCCGGAACGCCGTCTCCGCTCCGAGACGGCCCGCCACAGCAGCAGCTCCGGGCCGCCGTCCCAGCTCCAGGCCGCTGCCCCAGCTCCGGGTCCCAAAGTCTCCGCTCCGGGCCGCCGCCCCAGCTCCAGTTCCCGCAGATCCCGCTCCGGGCCGCCGCCCCAGCTCCAGGCCGCCGCCCCAGCTCCGGGTTCCGCCGCCCCAGCTCCAGGTCCCGCATTTCTCCGCTCCGGACCCTGCTGTATCAGCTCCCCGGCCCTGAGTCTCCCCGCAGATGCTGCAAATGTGAAATAAAGACCCGCAGATGCTGCAAATCTGAAATAGACCCGCAGATGCTGCAAATCTGAAATAGACCCGCAGATGCTGCAAATCTGTAATAGACCCACAGATGCTGCAAATCTGAAATAAATATCCGCAGATGCTGCAAATGTGAAATAAAGACCCGCAAGGTGTTGCAAATGTGAAATAAAGACCCGCAAGGTGCTCGCTCCCGTCCAGCGCCAACTGCCGACGCTTGCTCCCGTGCCCAACCAACTGTATTACACTCGCTCCCGGGCCCGACCAACTCTATTACACTCGCTCCCGGGCGGCCCAACTGTATTACACTCGCTGGATACACAAAAATGCTGGAGAAACTCAGCGGGTGCAGCAGCATCTATGGAGCGAAGGAAATAGGCAACGTTTCGGGCCGAAACCCTTCTTCAGACAGTATTACACTTGCTCCCGGGCCCGACCAACTGTCAACGCGCGCTCCCGGCCCGAACAACTCTCAACGCGCGCTCCCGGCCCGACCAACTGTCAACGCGCGCTCCCGGCCCGACCAACTGTCAACGCGCGCTCCCGGCCCGACCAACTGTCAACTTTAAACGGCTGCTGTCAGCGACCCGCACCGAAAAAACTGAAAAACGAGAAAAAAAGAGATAAACGAGAAAAAAGATAAACAAGTGAAAAACGGGGAAAAAGTGAAAAACGAGAAAAATGAAAAAGAGAAAAAGTGGAAACGAGAAAAAATAGAAAAACGAGAAAAAACAGAAAAAAGTGAAAAACGAGTAAAAAGACCATACTGTCGACGCTCGCTCCAGCCCAATCCCACGCAATGGCGACCGGTGCTTCCCGCCCTGCCTGCACTGATAGAGGCCGCTTCTTTTCAAATCCTCTCTTCCTCTTCCGTCCCTCCTCCTTTCCCTTATTCCTCTCCCTCCTCCTCTCCTTCTTCCCTCTCACCTCTCGCTCCTTCCCTCCCTCCACCACCCCCTTCCTTCACTCATTCATCCCTTCCCACCCTCTCTCCTTCTTCCTCTCCTCCTTCTCATCTCCTCCCTGTTCTTCTCACCTGCTTCCCCCTCTCCTCCTTCTCTCTCTCCCCTCTTCATTCCTTCCCTCCCTCTCCTCCCCTCCCTCTACCGAAGATAGATACAAAAAAACTGGAGTAACTCAGCAGGTCAGGCAACATCTCTGGAGAAAGGAAGGTGAGGTTTTGTGTCTCTCTCCCTCTACTTCCCTCTCTCTCCCCCTCCTCTCTCTTTCTCCCCCCTCTCTCTTCCCCCTCACTCTCCCGCCCCCTCTCTCTCTCTCTCCCCCTCTATCTCTCCCCTCCCCATCCCTCCCCCACCCCACTCTATCCCCCCCCTCTGCCCCCCACTCCTCTCTCCTCCTCCACTCTCCTCCTCCACCCCCCACCAACCCCCTCTCCGCCTGTCCAACCCCCTCTTCCCTCCTCCAACCACCTCTCCCCTCCATCCTTTCCCCGCCTCTCTCCCCACTCCCCCTCTCTCTCTCCTTCCGTCTCCCCCTCTCTCTCTTCCTCTACTCTCTCCCCCCCTTCCATCTCCTCTCCCTCTCCCCCTCCCCCCTTACCCTCCCCCTCCCCCCTTACCCTCCCCCCTCCCCCCTTACCCTCCCCCCCCCTCCCCTCCCCGTGTGTTTGGGGTGGTTAGTGTGCGTGTGAAGCCGCAGCACCCCCCCAACGGGTCTGCACTTGGTCTAGTATATATTTAAAACTCTCATGTTGGTTTGTCCGCGTTCTATTTCGCCAATATTCGTTTTAGCCGTTTGTGGATCTCCTCCGAAATTTGCAAAAACAATTTTTACATATTGTAAGGGTTTTTCCTCCTCCTCTTAATGTTTGGAAAATTAGAAGATTCGGTTCATCCTTTCCCTGCTTTTTCGGTAAAAGAGAAAATAAATTAAAAATGTTAAAATAATCAAACTGCTTCTTACCCGATGAACGTTCCATCGTGTGCTCGCCCAGATGTCCAATCGCAATGGAACTCATTTACATAGCCTTTGCTCGAGCCCCAGCCACGCCGCCTGTGTCGAAGCGCATGATCACGTGATCAACATAACGGCCGTTGATACTCTGCTCGCTCCCCCGCCCGGCTCCAGCTTTCCACGCCCGTTAACCTCCCGCCTCCCCAACTCTCCAGCCCGTTAACATCCCGCCGTCCACCCAATGCTCACGGCCTCCAGCTGTTGACACTCCCGCCCTCAACCTCTCAATTGTCGGCGCCCATCAACCGTCCGCACCGCCACCCCCCCCCCATCTGTGTCCGCCCGTTAACCGCACGGTGGAACTGCTGCTGACCCTTCTCGCCCTTACACTCAATCAATTGGTCAATGCCCGTTAACCGCCCACACCCCCCTGTTTCATTATGTTCTTGGTCTATCTTGACCATACATAATGGACGATTAAAGCAGTCTTGCTTACTTGAACCTTATTGTCTTTGTGCAGCCATTATCCCAACTGGGCCGCAAGCCCGGTGTCATCTCTAAAACAGTCCCCCATACAACAGTACTGAAATAAACAATCCTATTGTTACATCTTTCTTTTTCTTTTTTCCAGTTAAAGGCCTGTCTCACGAGTCTGCGGTCTATGGTGGCGAAACGGGAGGAATCTGCCGCCATAGACCGCGTATTCGTGAGAAAGTACAATTCCCGGGCCGTGCGGCGGTGTTCCCAACACCGCGCGGTGCTAAAATAAAAACGACAATGTCCAAAACAAAATACTCACCGCACAACCTCCACCAGTGATGCACGAGTGCGCACGGCCGCTCGCACGGGCCGCCGCCAGTGTGGGTCGAGCGCCGTGCGTCAAACCTCCTCTGCCACAGCCTCCGCCAGTGACGCACGTGCCGCCGCCAGTGAGGCACGTGTGCTGCGCGGCCGCAGTCACAGCCACCGCTACAGCGCCGCGATCAGGATGGCCGCCGCGGGTGAGTCACGTGCGGCGGGCCGACGTCATCGCAGTCGGCCCGCCCTTTTTTTACTTACCGCAAGCACGTGGGACCCGTCGTGTTTGAATTAACTCGGCCCCCGCGCAACATCCGTGCGGCGCTCCGGTGGATAGGCTCGACGCTCTCGCCGTTGCCGCGCGGTCCTCGCTATCGGCGACGCCGTGCTTCACCGCCGATGACCGCAAACAGGTAAGACAGAGCCTTACGTCTCTTTCCCTTAGGTATTCTAGTGCAACAAACTTGTACCATATGCTCTGCTCATTTACAACAGATCTAACAACATAAGCAATAATAAATCAACAGTTCAAAACATCTGTTTTCCAGCAAGCGCATCAACAACACATTTTCATTTCTTTCATTTTTTTTTTTTCATAGTCTAATCACTGAGTATAGTCTGTCAGGTAGCGGGGTCTGACAACTTGTCGACCTGACCTGGTGACCGTGTCTTGGTTCTCTGCTGGGCCATCTGGCGGTATGGCCGCCTCAGTCACTGTTGGTGTGGGTGTGTTTTGTGTTGGTGTGAGCGTGGTGAGATTGTGTCTGAGGTGGCGACGATTTAGTCTCAGAACACCTGACTAACTCCACCTCATACGATCTATGGCTCGCCTGTTGGACCACTCTCGCTGGTTTCCAGCCCTTGTGTGTGTCACAGGGCTGTACTCTCACACTGTCCTCTCTTTTCAGAGTGTCCATGTCTTTTGCTGTGCGGTTGTAGTACTTTTCCTGTCTCTGTCTGTTGTATTTCAGTTCCTGTTCGTCGTGTGTCACCTCTGGCTTCAGCAGAGTGTCCTTTGTGGGAAGCAGGGTCCTGGTCCACCTGCTTAGGAGTCTCTGTGCTGGGCTTGTGTTGAGGCCCTGGCTCGGTGTGTTGCGATGATCCAGCATTGCCAAGTACGGATCCTGTCTCGCTGCTGCAGCCTTCAGCATCAGGCGCTTGGCTGTCTTTACCGCTGACTCCGCCTTCCCATTACTCTGCGGGTATCCCGGTGACGATGTCCTGTGTTCAAAGCCCCACTTCTGGCTGAAGTGCTGAAACTCTTGTGATGCAACAATGTCAGGAATCCCCTGTCGGGCAAAGTGGGGCCTTGAGTTTTTCTGATCACTGTGTTGCTCTTAGTGTCAGGTAGATAATCGACCTCCCAAAAGTTTGAATGATAATCTACTGTTATCAGATAGTCTTTATTGTGAAAAGGAGAAAAGGTCCGTTCCTACCTTGGCCCAGCGTCTGCTGGCCATGTCATGTGGATGTAGTGTCTCTCTTTGTTGTTTTGGATCCACTGACCTACATATGTCACATTTGGCGATGAAGGTCTTGATCTCCTCGTTCATTCCAAGCCAGTATACACACTCCCTCGCTCGCCTCAGACATCCTTCTAATCCCAGGTGAGAGGAGTGGATCCTGTGAGTGGTGTCCACCCTGAGTGCGTCAGGTATCACGGCTCTGTCTCCTCGGAACACTATGCCGTCCTGGAAACTCAGTTCATCTTGGAAAGTGTGGTAGTGTCTGATATCACTTGGTAAGTCCTTTTTTCTCTTGGGCCACCCTGACAGTATTCTGTTTGCCACACTCTGTAACTTTGTGTCATCTTTTGTTGCAGCCCTGATGGCACTCAGCCTCTCTGCTGAAATGGGTAGGTAGCTGACCATGTTCACAGTCTCTATATCTGTCTCACTCTCTCCCTTAGTGCTCTCTGGTAAGTATGCTCTACTCAACGTGTCTGCAAGTAGCATGTCCCTGCCTGGAACATAGGTCACACTGATATCATACTGCTGCAGCCTGAGTAGCATTCTCTGCAGTCTCTTAGGTGCACTAAGTAATGGCTTTCTGTGTATATTTTCTAGAGGCTTGTGGTTGCTTTGTACTGTGACCTCTCTACCATAAATATACTGATGGAACTTTTCCATCCTAAACACTATGGCTAAGCATTCTTTCTCTATTTGGGCATAGCCCCTTTAAGTTGGTGTGAGTGCCCTACTACCAAATGCTACCGGTTTACCTTTCTGTGTCAGGGCGGCCCCCAGTCCCGTGTCAGATGCATCACACTGAAGTGTCAACTCTTTTTCCTTGTTGTAGTACTGTAGAACTGGTGCTTTAGCGATTTTGTCTTTCAGTCTTTGAAACGCCCCTTCTTGGAAGTCCGTCCATTCCCACATGTTCTCCTTTCGCGTGAGTTGTCTCAAAATCTCAGAGTCATCTGAAAGGTGGTCATAGAACTTAGAAAGATAGTTGACCATCCCAACAAATCTCTGTACCCCTTTCACGTCCGTTGGCCTTGGCATCTCTCTGATTGCCCGTACTTTCTCCGGGTCAACCCTCAGTCCCTCGGCTGTGAGCAGATGACGTATGTAGGGTACCTCTTTTTTTCTGAGCTTGAATTTGTCCGCGTTCAGCTTGATGTTGCGCTCTCTGCACCTGGTTAGAAAGCGTCTGACTTTCTCGTCGTGGTCCTTTCCTGCTTCCTCTTGTGTTGCTCCTTCCCCCGTGATTAACACATCATCTGCTATGACGCAGACTCCTGGGAGGCCCTCCAGGGCCTGCATGAGCTTTCTTTGGAACACTTCAGGTGCTGGGCTTATTCCCATCGGCATCCTGAGCCAACGGAAGCGACCAAATGGGGTGGCGAATGTGGTAAGGAAGCTCGACTCTTCCTCTAGTTTGACATGCCAGAAGCCTTGCTTCACGTCGCAGACTGTGAATACTTTTGCCTTTGACATCTCCGGCAGGATGTCCTCTATAGTTGGGAGTGGATAGTGACTTCTTTTAAGTGCCCGATTCAGAGGTTTTGGGTCTATACAGATCCTCAGCTTCCCATTAGGTTTTCTCACTGCGACCATGGTATTGATCCAGTCAGTGCTGCGTTCCACTGGTGTGATTATCCCTCTTCTCTCTAGATCTTTGAGTTCCTCCTGTAGAGGTGTCATCATAGCTACAGGCACTCTGAGCTTTGGCAGTTTCACTGGCGGTATTCTGTCATCTATCTCTATTCTATATTCACCCTCCATGCAGCCATCTCCGGTGAACACATCCTCAAACTCTTCATTTATTTTGTCCATGGTCACGTGTTTGCCACTTTCTCCCTTTGTCACTGGGCTCGGCTCTTTCTTCACTATGTTGTCTATAGCCATTCTCGTACTGTACTTTTATCAACTTCATTGCCTCGCTGGCTTTTCTGCCTAGTAAAGGGATTCTGCTACTCTGGTCAACCACTTGAAACTCTAGTCGGTACAGCTTGTTGTTTCTAGGGTTTCTGACCTTAACCTTACATGTACCCAGAGGAGTCAACTTGGTCTTGTTATACATCACTAGCACCTTCTCCGTGTGCTCTAACTGTGTGTCTGGGTTTAGTAGATCGATGGGGATGATATTACAGGTGGCCCCACAGTCTATCTGGAAGTCAACTAACTTTTCCCCTATCTTCATTCCTGCAAAGAGCTGCTGGCCCTGACTGTGGCTGTTTTTAACCTGGTTTACAGTTTCATCCTCTCTATTTGCTTCGGTTATACAGTTGACATCCCCATAAGAGTCACTGTCACTAGTCTGCTCTGTAACTGCATGCACTTTCTTAGTTTTCCTACTGCTCTCTTGTCTCGATCTGCACTGAGCTGCAAAATGATTTTCCTTTCCACACTTCTTACACTTTTTCCCAAAAGCTGGGCATTTTTTCTTATTCCTCTCGTGTGTTCTACAACAAAACTTGCACAGTATCTCATTGTCTTTTTGTCTCTCTTCTGCCTGTTTCAGTGCATGTACCTCCTCCACTGTCTGTCCTTGCAGTGTTCTGCTATTCTCCCTTGACCGCTCTGTAGCTCTACAAATGTGCAGGCATGTGTCAAGAGTCAGCTTCTCTTCCCTGAGTAATCTCTCCTCAGTGCTGAGCTATTAATACCACACACAAGTCGATCTCTAATCAATGAATCTCTAATGTCCCCAAAATTGCAACTACTAGCAAGTATTTTCAAGTCTGTTACATAGCTGTCCACGTTTTCATCCAATCCTTGGTTCCTCATGAAGAATCGGTACCTTTCACAGTCTCGTTTACCTTTGGGTTGCAGTACTCGTCAAACTGTATGATGATTGAACTCACTGAAGGGCTAGCACTCGACAAAGTCGCCCAAAGTTCTCTTCCTTTTTCTCTGATGAGATAGTTGAATAGCTTAACTTTTGTGGTCTCTTCGGCGTCTGGCATGGTAAGGTCTATGTACAGTGTGAACTCCTCCTTCCAACTTTTCCATGACTTCGCCAAGTTGTTGGAGTCCAAAACCAAAGTTCCAGGGGTTTTTAGCCCTTCCATCGCTGTCAGCTAGCTGTTGTTTTTTTTTTCTTGGCCGGCTTCTGCAAGGCTAACGTTAGCCTGCTGCCAGCTAGCTAAATTTTCACTTTTCTAGTTAATTCTAACAATTTTCGACATCCACCGCTGCCACCATGTTTCATTATGTTCTTGGTCTATCTTGACCATACATAATGGACGATTAAAGCAGTCTTGCTTACTTGAACTTTATTGTCTTTGTGCAGCCATGATCCCAACTGGGCCGCAAGCCCGGTGTCACCTCTAAAACAGTCCCCCGTACAACAGTACTTAGATAAACAATCCTATTGTTACACCCCCAACTGTCGACGCTCGGCCGTCTAGCTGTTGACCCTCGCTCATTCACGAATCGCTCCTGGGCTGCCCGACCAACTGTCAACGCTCGCTTCCGGCCCAAGCCCGCGCAATGGCGGTCGTTGCTTCCCGCCTCGCCCGCACTGAAAGCGGCCGCTTCTTTTCAAGTCCTAAATGCCGAGTCATTTTGCCCGGCCTGGCACTGCAGATACTGGTTTATACCGAAGATAGATACAAAAAACTGGAGTAACTCAGCGAGTCAGGCAGCATCTCTGGAGAAAGGAAGGTGAGGTTTCGTGTCTTTCTCCCTCTACTCCCTTCTCTCTCTCTCCTCCCCCTCTCTCTCTCCCCCCCCTCTCTCTCTCACCTCTCTCCCAACTTTCTCTCCCCCTCTCACGCTCTCCCCCCTCTGTCACCCCTCTCTCTCCCCCAACTCTCTCTCTCCCCCTCTCTATTTCTCTCCCCTCTCTCTCTCCTCCCCCTCTCTCTCCCTCTCCCTCTCTCCACACCCCCCCCCTCTCTCTCTCTCTCTGTCTCTCTCTCTCTTCATCTCTCCCATTCTTTCCCCTCTCTCCTTTCCTCCCCCCTCGCCATCTCTCCCCCTCGCCCATCTCTCCCCCTCCTATCCCCTCTACCCACCCCGTCTCCCCCTCTGCCCTCTCACCCCTCCCCCCGTGTGTGGGGGGTGGTTATTGTGCGTGTGACGCCGAATGCCGCCCCCCCCTGCAACAATGCCTTGGGGGAACCCGTTATTTCCAGCTGTTGATGCCCGTTATTCCAGCTGTTGATGCCCGTTCACTGCCCCGCCCACCACATCTGCAGCCGATCAGCTCTCCCGCAAGATGAACATCCTCAAGCTCCACCGGCCGGTACGTCGACATTTTATAACCTTGTGACTATAAACACATGTCATGTATATATAACAAACACCTTTAATTATTTCTCTGTACGAAATACCAGATGTGCCTTTTATTTTATTATTCTATTCTCAATGCACCTGTTAACTTTATTGCTAAGTTCAAGTGTATTGTTTATAGGCAATAGGTGCAGGAGTAGGCCATTCGGCGCTTTGAACCAGCACCGCCATTCAGTGTGATCATGGCTGATCATCCCCAACCAGTACCAATCTCTATACTTATAAAACTCTGACCTTGGATGTGTTTGTATTTGTGCAATGTTCGTGTGTGTTTTCCCATTTGTTACTTCACGTTTTTTTCCGGTACTAATATCCTTACAATTTTAAAAGTTTGTGGTTATTTACTCTTGAAATTTACCTGAATCAAAAATCTCTACCTTTCCGGAAACCTACCTTGCCTGAACTTGTAGATGGAAGTTCTACAAGTTCAGAGGCAACTATAACAGCTTCAAGCACCACATCAGTTCCCACATCAACGACAATAGAAACAACTACAGGCAGCACAAGTGCATCTACAACTGAAGCTACCACCTCCTTCACGACCACACCACTTACAACCACCGGTGAGTCCAGAATGCAACAGTAATGCAAAAATATATTTGTTAATTACACATCCAGTGAATAAGAATCGTTACAATAGAACAATTTAACATGGATTGGCTATGTGTGTTCCATGGCATATACTGTTGCATATCTTCTGTCAAAAACACCACAGATTTTGTTTCCAAACTCTTCGGTCCCTCTATAGCCTCGCGCAGTTGGAGGCTATGCGTGTGGATGGGGGGGGGGGGGATGGGGTAAAAGGAGCAAATGAATAACATAAAGAGTGTGTTAGTGTGCGTGTGAAACTGCAGCACCCCCCCCCACCGCACACGCGCGTTGGGGAAACAGACCCAATGGATCTGCACTTGGTCTAGTAACTATTAAAACTCTCTGAAGAAGGGTTTCGGCCCGAAATGTTGCCTATTTCCTTTGCTCCATAGATGCTGCTGCACCCGCTGAGTTTCTCCAGCATTTTTGTGTACCTATTGAAACTCTCGTTGGTTTGTTAGTTTGTAACGGATTCTATTTCGCGAATATTTGTTTAAGGCGTTTGTAGATTTACTCCTCCAGCCTTTGGCGTAACAGAGACACTTTTACATATTCCTGCAGAGTTTTTCTACATCCACATTTTTTTTGAAAATTAGAACATTTGGTTATTAATTTCCCCACTTTTTCGTAAAAAAACATATATATTTGTTTTAAATCAAACTGCTGCATGAGTCACAGTGCCATCTCACAGATGTCCAATCACAATGGATCTCATTTACATATGACATCACAATGGGACAGGTGTGGGAGATTGGAACCTTCACATGGTCCCACGAATGCACAATCAAATAAAATCAAATAGAGCAAGTTGTCCTACCCCCCTCCCTATCTACCCCCTCCCCCTCTACCCTCCTCCACTCTCCCTCACCTCTACCCTTTCTATCCTCCCCCCTCTCCACCCTCCCCTCTTCTCTCCTCCTCTTCTCTCCCCCTCCCCTCTCCTCCCTACCCCTCACACATCCGCTCCTCCCTCTCTCCCCACCCTCCCCTCTACTCTCTCTCTCCCCTCTATTCTCTCTCTCCCCCTCCCTCCCCCACTTCTACCGCCTGCCTCTCCCCCTTCTCTCTCCCCCCTTCTCTCTCTCCTCTTCTCTCGCTCCCCCTTCTCGCTCCCCCCCTCCTCTCTCCCCCTCCTCTCTCTCTCCCCCTCTCCTCTCTCCGACTCCACTCTCTCCCCCTCCAATCTCTCTCCACCCCCCTCTCCCCCCCCTCTAACACCCTCTCTCCTCCCTCTGCCCCTCCTCCCCTCTGCCCCCTCCACCTATTCCCCCCCCTCTCCACCCTCACCTCTCCGCCCCCATCTCTCCACCCTCATCTCCTCCCCCCCTCCTCTCCCCTCTCCACCTCTCCCCCTCCTCTTCCGTCCCCCTCCAACTCTCTCCCTTCTCTCCCGTCCAAATCTCCCCCCTCCTCTCTCTCCCCCTCCCTCCCCCTCTACTCTCTCTCTCCCCTCTACTCTCTCTCTAATCTCTCTCTCTCTCCCCTCTAATCTCTCTCTCCCCTCTAATCTCTCTCTCTCCCCTCCCTCCCTCCCTTCCACCCCTGCCTTTCCCCCACCTCCCTTCTCTCTCTCCCCTTCTCTCCCCATCTCTCTCTCCCACTCCTCTCTCCCCTCCACTCCCTGTCCTCTTTCTCCCCCTCCAATTTCTCTCCACCTCTCCCCACCCCTTCTCCTCTCCCCCTCTTCCCCTCCCCCTCTTCCTCCCCTCCACCTCTTCCTCCCCTCCACCCCTCTCTCCATCCTCCCCCACCTATCTCCTCACCCCTTCCCCTATTCTCTCCCCTCCCATTCCCCACCCTCTCTACCCCCCTCACCCACCCTCTCTCCCCTCCCCCCTCTAGCACCCCTTCCCCTACCCCTGTCTCCCCATTCAACCTCCCCGCTCTCCTCCCCTCCCCTCCCCATCCCCCTCTCCCTTGCCCTCCCAACTCCCCCCTCCCCACTCTCTCCATCTCCCCCCTTCTCTTCCCGCTCCCTCCCTCTCCCCCCTCCTCCCCCCTCTCTCCTCCCCCCTCTCTCCTCCCCCCTCTCTCCTCCCCCCTCTCTCCTCCCCTCTCTCCTCCCCCCTCTCTCCTCACCCCTCTCTCCTCCCCCCTCTCTCCTAACCCCTCTCCTCACCCTTCTCTCCTCACTCCAACCCCCTCTCCCCCATTCTCTATTCTCCTCCCCCCTCTCTCACCCCTCCCTCATCACCCCTCTCTCCTCCCCCTCTCCCCATCTCCTCCCCTCTCCCTCCCCCTCCCCCTCCTCCCCATCCCTCTCTCCCCTTCCACCCCTACCCTACCCCTCTCCCCTCATCCCCTTCTCTCCCCCTTCCCCCTCTGCCCGCCCTCCCCTACCCATCTCCCTCCCCTTCCCCATACCCCTGTCCCCTTCCCCATCCCCTCTCCACCCCTCGCCCACCACTCTCACGTCCCCCCACCCGCTCCCCTCCCCCCTCCCCACCCGTCTCTCTCCCTTCTCCCCTCCTCCCCCTCCCCAATCTCCACCCTCTCTCCTCCCCATCTCCTCACCCCTTCTCTCCCCCTCCTCCTTCCTCCCTCCCACACCTCATCCCTGCCCCCTCTCTCCACTCCTCCCCCTCCCCGCTCTCCTCCCCCTCCCCAACCCGCTCACTCCCTTCCCCTGTCAACCCCATCGCCCTCTTCCTGCCTCTCCACCCTCTCTCCCTCCTCTCCATCCCATCGCCCTCCACCCCCCTCTCCCCTCATCTCCCTCCCCCCTCTCTCCCCTCATCTCCCCCCCTCTTTTTCTCTGCCCCACTCTCTTTGCCGCTCGAGATGGGGTGGGGATGGGGTAAATGGAGCCAATGAATAATATTGAAATAATATCAAGGGGGGGGGGGGGGTGATTAGTGTGTGTGTGTGTGTTGGGGGGGTGGTTAGTGTGAGAGTGGGGGGGTGGTTGGTGTGTGTGATGTCTCAACCTCCCCCTCGTGTTGAATGTACGGGACCCTCTCTTCCCCCTTCTTCCCCATCCCCCCTCCCCCTTCTGCCCCCACCTCTGCTCCACTCCCCTCCTCCAACCCCCCTCTCCCCTCTTCCACCCCATCTCCCCTCCTCCAACCCCCTTCCCTCCTCCAACTCCCTCTCCCTTCTCCCTTCTACCCCCCTCCATTCCCCTCTCTCTTCCCACTCCCCCTCCTCTCTCTCCCCCCTCTTCTCTCCCCTCTACTCTCTTACCCCCTCCTCCCCCCGTCTCCCTCTCCCCCTAAGCCCCCCCTCATCCCCTCCCCCTCCGCCCCGCTGGGTGTGTGGGAGGTGGTTAGTGTGCGTGTGAATCCGCAGCCCCCCCCCACGCAACTGCACGTTTTGGTGACGGGGCCCCGCGGTCTCCCCTCCCTCCCCTCTACCCACCCCGTCTCCCCCTACCCCCTCACCCCCTGTGTGTGAGGGGATGGTTTGTGTGCGTGTGAAGCCGCAGCAACCCCCCCTCCCCCCGCCATGCGTTGGGGGAACAGACCCAGCGGGTCTGCACTTGGTCTAGTAGAGTTCAAATTCACCGCAAATGCATAGTTCCAATCGATCGCGTTCCAGAAAAACCCACTCGCAAGATGATTTAAATGCTCTTTTTTTTAGACAATCATGTCATAAGACCCTTAGTCAATATTGTTATACAAAATATCAGTTTTAATCCCATGTATTGTGCAATAAATGTATTTTTTAAATTATATTGAGTGGATGTTTCTAGATTAATTTATGGGTATTAAACATAAAATTCCTTCCATCTGGCATATAAATTCATGACAGTGAGATTTAAAAATCATGCTATATTGTGAATTCTTGTATGAATAGGATTAGTTTGTTATTTGGATACTTAGGCTATTTAAAAAATATATAATTTTCTTAAGAAAAGGAATCTACAGGACATTCGTGATGGGAAAGTAGTGGGCAGAAAGGCATGTCATGCATGGTATGAAGAGCAAAACTTGTAGTTTATAATGCCAAAATGGAAAAATGGAGAAAAAACAAAGTGTAGAGAGTTGCTTATTGGTTACAATCTGAGGAGTATGATGATGCTACTGATTATGATATGCCAATGTACCAGCTAGCAACTGATCTTCTCCATAAAGACTTGGTCTATTGCTAGAAATTGTAGTTTATTTACTTATCTGTTACGGACTTACAGCCTACAATACAATAATATTAAAGTTCTGATCTTGAGAATATCACATTTTTGAATTTTCAAGGCAGTCTGGGTGTTTATTACTATTTCCGTCACAACGGTCAATTTTGTAATTAACTACAATTAGATAATTAACTAATTATATGCTTTAATTTCAAGCCATCCAAATAAGATGTTTTATATTTGTTTCAGAATGCTTCAATCTATAATAACTGAACATTTCATTCAGTTCTCTTGCTTTTTAAGAAAGTTATGGCCCGAGAGCCCTTGGAGAGGTCGCAGAGGGAGGAGCTACACCCGAGCGGTAAGATTTAAAAAGTAGCGCGGGGCTTGCTTCTACAGAGGCCCGAGAGCCGTTGGAGAGGTCGCAGAGGGAGGAGCTACACCCGAGCGGTAGGATTTAAAAAGGAGGCGGGGCTTGCTTCTACAGAGGCCCGAGAGCCGTTGGAGAGGTCGCAGAGGGAGGAGCTAGACCCGAGCGCTAGGATTTAAAAAGGAGCGCGGGGCTTGCTTATAGAGGCCCGAGAGCCGTTGGAGAGGTCGCAGAGGGAGGAGCTACACCCGAGCGGTAGGATTTAAAAAGGAGCGCGGAGCTTGCTTCTACAGAGTGCCCAAATCGGCAATGTTCCAAGTTCCACTTCAAAAACAAGTGGGTTTGAGGAAGCCGCTGATTGGCGGAAGTAGACAAGAGGGAGCAGCTGATTGGGAGTCAGATCCCTGCTGATTGTACTGTATTGGAGCAGTTTGTTTTGTATTGTAGCAGTTTGTTTTGTATTGTAGCAGTTTGTTTTGTATTGTAGCAGTTTGTTTTGTATTGTATCCTAGGTAAGGGGAGTATGAGGGCCAGGGCAGTTTACTGTTCTGGATGTCAGATGTGGGAAGTCATGGAGTCTGATAGCCCTCCAGACGTCCACATCTGCGCCAGGTGTATCGAGATGGGGCTCCTAATGGACCGCATTAGGAACCTGGAGCAGCAGCTCGATGACCTCCGTCTGGTCAGCGAGAGCGAGGAAGTCATTGAGAGGAGTTACAGGGAGGTGCTCACTCCAAGACCACAGGAGGCAGGCAAGTGGATCACGGTTGGGAGAGGCAAGGGGCACAGGCAGGGACTAGAGAGTACCCCGGTGGCTGTACACCTTGACAATAAGTACTCCTGTTTGAGCACTGTTCGGGGGGACAGCCTACCTGGGGGTAGCGACAGCAGCCGGGCCTCCGGTATAGAGACCGGCCCTGTTGCTCAGAAGGGTAAGGAAAAGAAGAGGAGGGCAATACTAATAGGGGACTCTATAGTGAGGGGGTCAGACAGGCGATTCTGTGGACGCAGTCGGGAGACCCGGATGGTAGTTTGCCTCCCTGGTGCCAGGGTCTGTGATGTGTCTCAACGTGTCCAAGATATCCTGAAAGGCCAGGGAGAGGAGCCCGAGGTCGTGGTACATATAGGTACCAATGACATAGGTAAAAAAAGAGAAGAGGTCCTGAAAGGAGAATTTAGGGAGTTAGGAGGGGAGTTAAAGAGAAGGACAGTAAAGGTAACAATCTCGGGATTACTGCCTGTGCCACGCGACAGTGAGAGTAGGAATGGAGCGAGGTGGAGGATAAATGCGTGGCTGAAGGACTGGTGCAGAAGGCAGGGATTCAAATTTCTGGATCATTGGGTCCTCTTTTGTGGAAGGTTCGACCTGTACAAAAAGGATGGGTTGCACTTGAACCTGAGTGGGACCGATATCCTAGCGGGGAGATCTGCAAAGGCTACTGGGGAGACTTTAAACTAGAATGGTTGGGGGGAGGGACTCAAATAGAGAATGCTATTAGACAGTGTGTGAGGCAGGAGGCAGAGAAGGAAAGCACTCAGACCCAACATGTAGGGGGGAAAGAAGAAAACAATAATAGACAGAGAATAAGAGGTGGTGGGGTTCTTAAATGGGTGAGCAGAGAAACAGAGGGGTGTAAAATGCGGGCGGTAACAATAGGTAGCAAGGTGAAGAGTAAAAGTAGCAGGCAGACAAATCCAGGGCAAAAATCAAAAATGGCCACTTTTCAACATAATTGTATAAGGGGTAAGAGCGTTGTAAAAACAAGCCTGAAGGCTTTGTGTCTCAATGCAAGGAGCATTCGTAATAAGGTGGATGAGTTGAACGTGCAGATAGCAATTAATGATTATGATATAGTTGGGATCACGGAGACATGGCTCCAGGGTGACCAAGGCTGGGAGCTGAACATCCAGGGATATTCAATATTCCGGAGGGATAGAGAGAAAGGAAAAGGAGGTGGGGTAGCGTTGCTGGTTAGAGAGGATATTAACGCAGTGGAAAGGAAGGACATTAGCTTGGAGGATGTGGAATCGGTATGGGTAGAGCTGCGAAACACTAAGGGGCAGAAAACGCTGGTGGGTGTTGTGTACAGGCCACCTAGCAGTAGTAGTGAAGTTGGGGATGGCATCAAACAGGAAATTAGAAATGCGTGCAATAAAGGCAAAACAGTTATAATGGGTGACTTCAATCTACATATAGATTGGGTGAATCAAATTGGCAGGGGTGCTGAGGAAGAGGATTTCTTGGAATGTATGCGAGATAGTTATCTAAACCAACATGTAGAGGAACCAACGAGAGAGCAGGCTATTCTAGACTGGGTATTGAGTAATGAGGAAGGGTTAGTTAGCAGTCTTGTTGTGCGTGCCCCCTTGGGCAAGAGTGAGCATAATATGGTTGAGTTCTTCATTAGGATGGAGAGTGACATTGTTAATTCAGAAACAACGGTTCTGAACTTAAAGAAAGGTAACTTTGAGGGTATGAGACGTGAATTGGCTAAGATTGACTGGCAATTAGTTCTAAAAGGGTTGACGGTGGATATGCAATGGAAGGCATTTAAAGACTGCATGGATGAACTACAAAAATTGTTCATCCCAGTTTGGCAAAAGAATAAATCAGGGAAGGTAGTGCATCCGTGGATAACAAGGGAAATCAGGGATAGTATCAAAGCAAAAGATGATGCGTACAAATTAGCCAGAAAAAGCAGCATACCAGAGGACTGGGAGAAATTCAGAGACCAGCAGAGGAGGACAAAGGGCTTAATTAGGAAAGGGAAAATAGATTATGAAAGGAAACTGGCAGGGAACATAAAAACTGACTGCAAAAGTTTTTATAGATATGTGAAGAGAAAGAGATTGGTTAAAACAAATGTAGGTCCCTTGCAGTCAGAAACAGGTGAATTGATCATGGGGAACAAGGATATGGCGGACCAATTGAATAACTACTTTGGTTCCGTCTTCACTAAGGAAGACATAAATAATCTGCCGGAAATAGCAGGGGGCCACGGGTCAAAGGAGATGGAGGAACTGAGTGAAATCCAGGTTAGTCGGGAAGTGGTGTTGGGTAAATTGAATGGATTAAAGGCCGATAAATCACCAGGGCCAGATAGACTGCATCCCAGAGTACTTAAGGAAGTAGCTCCAGAAATAGTGGATGCATTAGTGATAATTTTTCAAAACTCTTTAGATTCTGGAGTAGTTCCTGAGGATTGGAGGGTAGCAAACGTAACCCCACTTTTTAAGAAGGGAGGGAGAGAGAAAACGGGGAATTACAGACCAGTTAGTCTAACATCGGTAATGGGGAAACTGCTAGAGAGTTATTAAAGATGGGATAGCAGCACATTTGGAAAGTGGTGAAATCATTGGACAAAGTCAGCATGGATTTACGAAAGGTAAATCGTGTCTGACGAACCTTATAGAATTTTTTGACGATGTAACGAGTAGAGTGGATAGGGGAGAACCAGTGGATGTGTTGTATCTGGACTTTCAGAAGGCTTTCGACAAGGTACCACATAAGAGATTAGGATACAAACTTAAATCACACGGTATTGGGGGTTCAGTATTGATGTGGATAGAGAACTGGCTGGCAAACAGGAAGCAAAGAGTAGGAGTAAACGGGTCCTTTTCACAATGGCAGGCAGTGACTAGTGGGGTACCGCAAGGCTCAGTGCTGGGACCCCAGCTATTTACAATTTATATTAATGAGCTGGATGAGGGAATTGAAAGCAACATCTCCAAGTTTGCGGATGACACTAAGCAGGGGGGCAGTGTTAGCTGTGAGGAGGATGCTAGGAGACTGCAAGGTGACTTGGATAGGCTGGGTGAGTGGGCAAATGTTTGGCAGATGCAGTATAATGTGGATAAATGTGAGGTTATCCACTTTGGTGGCAAAAACGGGAAGGCAGACTATTATCTAAATGGTGGCCGATTAGGAAATGGGGAGATGCAGCGAGACTTGTGTGTCATGGCACACCAGTCATTGAAAGAAGGCATGCAGGTGCAGCAGGCAGTGAAGAAAGCGAATGGTATATTAGCTTTCATAGCAAGAGGATTTGAGTATAGGAGCAGGGAGTGCAGGGTCTTGGTGAGACCACACCTGGAGTATTGCGTACAGTTTTGGTCTCCAAATCTGAGGAACGACATTATAGCCATAGAGGGAGTGCAGAGAAGGTTCACCAGACTGATTCCTGGGATGTCAGGATTTCATATGAAGAAAGACTGGATAGACTTGGCTTATACTCGCTAGAATTTAGGAGATTGAGAGGGGATCTTATAGAAACGTACAAAATTCTTAAGGGGTTGGACAGGCTAGATGCAGGAAGATTGTTCCCGATGTTGGGGAAGTCCAGGACAAGGGGTCACAGCTTAAGGATAAGGGGGAAATCCTTTAAGACCGAGATGAGGAAAAACTTTTTCACACAGAGAGTGGTGAATCTCTGGAACTCTCTGCCACAGAGGGTAGTTGAGGCCAGTTCATTGGCTATATTTAAGAGGGAGTTAGATGTGGCCCTTGTGGCTAAGGGGATCAGGGGTATGGAGAGAAGGCAGGTACGGGATACTGAGTTGGATGATCAGCCATGATCATATTGAATGGCGGTGCAGGCTCGAAGGGCCGAATGGCCTACTCCTGCACCTATTTTCTATGTATCTATGGGCTTTTGACTGTCCTCGATCACAGCTTTTATGTTAAGTCAATGGAAAAGCAATAGGGAGCAAGATGCTAATTTCCGAGTGTGAAAATGGCTATAACTTTTTTTAATACTGAAGATATGAAAGTGAATTAGGTGTCAAATTAAACTTCTTTTTATGCTTTATCTGATGGGATAAATTGCAGACTTGATTTTTTAAATCTCAAAATTTTGTAACTTTGCTAGATATAGGGCAGCGTTTTTGCGCAAATGTTATTACAACACAGACCGGAAAGTGGTCAAGATGAGGCTTTTAGTAATTGTAGATAGAAAATAGATAAAGATAGATAGACTAGACGAAGTGGGACCCGTTGAGTCCCGTCCCCTCAACAGTTGCGGGGGGGGGGGGGGCAGCCTGCGGCGTCACACACACAATAACCAACCCCTTGATATTATATTAATATTATTCATTGGCTCCTTTTACACCCTCACCTCCCTATCCACTCACGCATACTCCCAATCGCAGGCGCGTCTAGAGAAGGAGAGGTGGGGGTAGAGAAAGAGGGCAGAGAGAGAGGGTGCAGAGACAGACAGGGGCAAAGCGAGAGGGAGGGGCGGAGAGAGAGACGGGCAGAGAGAGGGTCAGAGAGAGAGAGGGGGAGGGAGAGAGGCAGGGGGGAATAAAGGGGGAGAGCGGGGAGGAAAGACTGGGAGAGGCAGGGGGGAGATAGGGGAGGGGGAAGAGGAGGGGAGAGGAGAGAGAGGGGGGAGGGTGTGTAGGCTGGGGGGAGAGGGGGGGTGGAAGAGAGGCCGGGGAAGAGAGCTCAGGGGGAAGAGAGCTCGAACTCGAATGCGCGTCTGGAGGGGGAGAGGGGAAGAGAGCAGGCAGAGGCAGTCATTAGCGTGTCATTTTTTCGAGAAGATGTGACAACACACAAACAAATAAATAAACACACACACACATCCAAGATCAGAGTTTTGTAATTATGGAGATAGATAGATACAGATATGGAGGAAAGCTTACCAAGTTCAAATTTATTGTCACGTGCCAATTAAGGTACAGTGATATTTGAGTCACCATACAGCCATACTAAGTAAATAGCAACAAGACACACAGCCACATAAAATAAAATTGAACAGAAACCTCCACATTCCTCACTGTGATGGAAGGTAATAACGTTCAATCATCTTCCTCGTTTGTTCACCCGTGGTCGGGGCAGTTGAACCCTCAGCAGTCGCCGCTGCCGACGGTCCACTGTCCAAAGCCATAGCGTCGGGTTGATGGAAAGGATTGGAACACTTCGCAGCATGGAGCTCCCGAGTCGGCCTCTTCTTACCGGAGACGGTGTTAAAGTGTACAGGCCCCGAGGTTGGAGCTTCTCACGGGCGATCCTCGGCAAAGGAGAAAAATTACATCTCCATCGAGGTAAGTGACTGAAAAAAATTACCCCAATCCCTCCCCCCCACGTAAAACACACCTAGAAACTCTAAAACACCTAGAAACACTAAAACATACTTTTAAAACATATTTAAATACGGGAAGTGAAGACTCCGGATTAATCCTGACGCCTTTCGCCAGCGAGAATAAGACAGAGGAATGACGAAGAAATAGCCTCGTGGGAGGGGGGATGCCCGTTTAATTTGGATAATTCACCGTTCACTGGGCTGTAAGATTTGAGGTGCTGTACCTCCAGTTTGCGTGTCACCTCACTCTGGCAATGGAGGAGGCCCAGGACAGAAAGACCAGTGTGTGAATGGGAAGGGGAATTAAAATGGTTGGCAACCGGGAGATCCAGCAGGCCTTGGTGGACTGAGCGCAAGTGTATGGTGAAATGCACGCCTAGTCTAGATACAAGGAACTGCAGATGCTGGTTTACAAAAAGAGACACAATCTCCTGGAGTAACTTGCACCTCTGGAGAGCATGGACGGGCAACATTCTAGGTCAGGACTGTTCTTCAGACTGCTTGGTGTGGGGGGTGGAGAAAGTTGGAAAGGAGAGGTGGGAGTGGTCGCCTTAGATTCCCTTCCCACTACAGATGCCGCCTGACCCACGGAGTTCCTCCACCGCTATAGAGGGAATGGACAGACGACATTTTGAGTCAGAACCCTTCTTCAGATTGGAGAGGGTGGGGGGAGGAAGTTGGAAAAGAGAGATGGGGGCTGTACAAAGCCTGGCTAGTGATAGGTGCATACAAAATGCTGGAGTAACTCAGCGGGACAGGCAGCATCTCTAGAATGAAGGAATGGGTGATGTTTCAACCTGAAACATCTTTAGAAGTGATAGGTGGATATAGGTGAGGGAGACACAAGGAACTGGAGACGTTGGAATCTTGCATAGAACACAATTTAGTTAGATGCACGAGGACCAGAGGACATGGGTTCAAGGTGAAGGGGAGAAGATTTAATAGGAATCAGAGGGGTAACTTTTCAACAGAGGGTAGACAAAATTGCTGGAGAAACTTAGCGGGTGCGGCAGCCGCTGAGTTTCTCCAGCAATTTTGTCTACCTTCGATTTTCCAGCATCTGCAGTTCCTTCTTGAACATTTCAACAGAGGGTGGTGGGTGTATGGAACAAGCTGCCGGAGGAGGAAGTTGAGGCTGGGACTAGCCCAACGTTTAAGACAGGTACATGGATAGGCCACGTTTAGAGGGATATGGACCAAATGCAGGCAGGTGGGACTAGTGTAGCCATGCCATGTTGGTCGGTGTGGTCAAGTTGGACCGAAGGTCCTGTTTCCACGCTGTATCACTCTGTGACTCTAACACAAAGTGGTGCAAGTAACTCGGCGGGTCAGGCAGCATCTGTGGAGAACATGGATAGGTGACGTTTCACAGAGTGCTGGAGTAACTCAGCGGGTCAGGCAGCATCTGTGGAGAACATGGATAGATGACGTTGCACACAGTGATGGAGTAACTCAGCGGGTCAGGTAGCATCCGTGGAGAACATGGATAGGGGACATTTCGGGTCAGGACCCTTCTTCAGACTGACACTAAGTTGACAGATGAGGGGGTGATCGGCAGATGAGTTAAGTAACAGAGACGAGAGAAAATAAGGAGATACAAGGATGTGAGATAAGGAGAGAGGAATGTATATGTGCAGCTTTAAGGGACATTGGTCAGGTAGCATTTGAAGTATTGCATACAGTTCTGATCACTCCATTATAGGACTGATGTGGAGGCTTTGGGGAAGGTGCAGAGATGGTTAATGAGAATGGTTTTAAAATCAAGGAACTGCAGATGCTGGTTTACAAAAAAGACACAAAATGCTGTAGTAACTCAGCCGGACAAGCAGCATCTCTGGAGAGAAGGAATGGGTGATGTCGAGACTGAAGAATGGTCTCGACCCGAAACGTTACCCATTCCTACCAGCATTTCGTGTCTACCCGAAACAGTACCTATCCCTGTCGGGGTGTACCATCAGGCTGGAGGAAAGGGTCTCTCTCCGATGTGTAACAGCTGGTGCTCCCGCAGCCCCCATGCGCTTTTGAAATGCTTGCTGCATTGGGAGTGGCCGCTCGCTGGCGTGGGCCCACCGGTGCTGCCGCAACCTCCACGAGCTATCAAACACCTCACCGCAGTAGGGGCAGTCGTAGGACTGGCCACTGGTGTGCAAGCACTAGTGAGACAGGGCGTGGGAGGCCATGGCAAAGCACTCTCCACACACCGGGCTGGGAAAGGGGTGCATCCGCTGGTGGGACAGCAGCTGGGTGGAGAGGATGAACACCTTGCCGCACTGGGTGCAGGTGTAGGGGTGCTCGCCAGTGTGGGTGCGCTGGTGCTTCTGCAGGCTACCGGAGCTAATGAAGCCCTTGCCGCACTGAGCGCAGGTATAGGGGCGCTCGCCGGTGTGGGTGCGCTGGTGCTGCAGCAGGTTGCTGGAGCTGGTGAAGCCCTTGCCGCACTGGGCACAGGTGTAGGGGCGCTCGCCGGTGTGGGTGCGCTGATGCTTCAGCAGGCTGCTGGAGCTGGTGAAGCCCTTGCCGCACTGGGCGCAGGTGTAAGGGGCGCTCGCCGGTGTGGGTGCGCTGGTGCTCCAGCAGCCTGGTGGTGTTGGTGAAGCCCTTGCTGCACTGGGTGCAGGTGTAGGGGTGCTCGCCGGTGTGGGTGCTCTGGTGTGCCAGTAGCCTGCTGGAGAGGGAGAAGCCCTTGCCACAGTCGCTGCACATGTAGGGCCGCTCCCCGGTGTGCACCCGCCGGTGGATTTTCAGTTCATTCGCCGTCTTGAAGCTCTTGCTGCAGTCGAAGCAGGTGAAGGGCCTCTCATCGGAGTGCACGTGGTTGTGCCGCAGCAGGCCGCCGGACCGGGTGAAGTTCATGCCGCACTCTGTGCAGTCGAAGGGGCGTTCTCCCGTGTGAATTCGCCGGTGGATCTTCAGCTCGCTCGGGCTCTGCCAGGCCTTGCCACACACATCGCACTCATAATGCTTCTCCTTGTTGTCCCCCGTCATGTGGTCCTCCATCGAAGCTCAGCCCCTCGAAGCTCAGCCCACACACCGAGCAGATGAGGGGAGCCTCACCGCCACCCTGGCCGCCCTCAATGGCCACTCACGTCTCCGTCTCTCCGTCCACAGAAATGGCTCCTAAACCCTGCAGGAGGGGAACACATGGGTCAACAAGTTGGCAAACAGGACATTACTAACACATATTGGGTGCGTTTATGGCGGAGGAAACCGTTATATAATTCTGCTCGGCACACTGGCGCAGTGGTACAGCTGCTGCCTCACCGCCAGAGACCCGGGCTCGATCCCGACTACTGGTGCTGTCTGTGTGGAGTTTTTACGTTCTCCCCATGATGTGGGATTTTACTCCGTGTGCTCCGGTTTCCTCCAACATTTCAAAGACGTTCAGGATTGTAGATGAATTGGCCTCCGCAAAATTGATAAATTGTCCCTAATGTGCGTAGGATAGTGCTAGTGTACGGGGTGATCGCTGGTTGGCGCGGACTCCATGTGCCAAAAGACCTGTTTCCGTGCTGCATCTCTGAGCTAAACTAAACCAAAGAAGGGTGTCGACCCAAAACGCCACCCATTCCTTCTCTCCACAGATGCTGCCTGTCCCGCTGAGTTACTCAAGCACTTGGTGTCTATCTTCTCCACAGATGCTGCCCTGACCAGCTGAGTTACCAGCACTGTCATAGATTCATAGAGTGATACAGCGTTGGAAAGAGACCCTACGGCCCAACTCGTACCCGCACTCCTAGATCCCTCGTCTCCACACATTCCCCCAGCTCCCCGCCATTCACAGTGAAGATCCTGCCCTGGTTTGACTTCCTAAACTGCAACACCCTCCCCACCCCCAAACAATGTGACCTCCTCCCTGTGGCTCCCTGCCCCTTACCCCTGTCGCCTCCTGCTCCTTACCCCCCTTTGCTCCCTCCCCCCTCCTCCCCACCCCCAAACAGTGTGAACCCTCACCAGGCTCCCTACCCCCTCTGAAGAAGGGTTTCGACCCGAAACGTTGCCTATTTCCTTCCCTCCATAGATGCTGCTGCACCCGCTGAGTTTCTCCAGCATTTTTGAGTACCTTCGATTTTCCAGCATCTGCAGTTCCTTCTTAAAAACTCCCTAACCCCTTCCTTGACTCACTTGACCCCTCTCTCTCCCCCCAGTTCCCTGCCCCCCATTCATCCCCCTCGGCACCAAACGCACTCCCCCTTGAATCCTCCTCCCTCCCTTTGCTCCCTGTCCCCCCCGCTACTCACTTCACCCCTTTTCCAACCCCCAGCCTCTCGCCCCCGCCCTCCCGACTATCTCTCTCTGACCCTCTCCCCTTATTCCTGCCCCTCTCAGCACCCCCCCTCAGATATCTCCCTCTCTCCACCTTCCTTCCTCTCTCTCTCTCTCTCTCTCTCTCCCCACACACACACACTCTCTCTCTCTCTCTCTCTCTCTCTCTTCCCCCCTCTCTTTCTCTCTTCCCACACACTGTCTCTCCACACTGTTTCTCTCTGTCTCACCGTCCAGTGCGGGTCGGCTCCATCCCGGCCGTGACGTCAATTCCGGTTTGAGGCCGCCCCGCTGCTTGAACTCGTAGCCTGCGGGGCAACGGCGACGTCATTTCCGGGCTGAGGTACCAGCGCAGCTCTCTCTCCGGGGCAGCGGCGGGCGGGCGGGATGAGCCGTGAGTATCCGGGCCGGGCCGGGCGCGGTGAGAGACTCCGGTGGATCAGGGCGGGGCGGGCGCGCTGGCTGGGGATTCGGGGGGTGGGTGGGGTCCAGTCCTCAGGCCGCGGCCTCGCTCCCGGGAGACAGTGACTGGGCCTGGGGTTGGCGGAGCGCGCCATCACTTTCTCCATCTATCTCTGTTCTGTCAAATAAACAACGACTGCGGGATAATGTACACAGACACCTCTCTCTATCTCAGTCTGCCTCTCTATCTATTTCTATCTCTCCCTATTTATCGCTTCTGTCTATCTCTTTCTATCTATCTCTGTCTCTCTATCTATCTCCTCCATCTATCTCTATCTCTACTTATTTCTCTCTCCCTCACCTTCTCCCCCTCGCTCGCTCCCTCCCCCTCTCTATCTATGGGATGTACACTGCTATCTATCACTCTTTCTCTCCAGCTTCATCTCTCTAGCTCCATCTCTCCAGCTCCATCTGTCTCCATCTCTCTCTCTTTGTCTTTCTCTCTAGCTTCATATCTCTAGCTCCATCTCTCTAGCTCCATCTGTCTCCATCTCTCCCTATCTCTTCCTATGTATCTATCTATCTGTGGAATGTTATAGACAATAGGTGCAGGAGTAGCCATTTGACCCATCGAGCCAGCACTGCCATTCAGTGTGATCATGGCTGATCATCCCCAATCAGTACCCCGTTCCTGCCTGCACCCCATATCCCCTGACTCCGCTATTTTTAAGAGCCCTATCTAGCTCTATCTTGACAGCATCCAGAGAACCTGCCTCCACCGCCCTCTGAGGCAGAGAATTCCACAGACTCGCCACTCTGTGAGAAAAAGTGTTTCCTCGTCTCCATTCTAAATGGCTTACTCCTTATTCTTAACCTGTGGCCCCTGGTTCTGGACTCCCCGAACATCGGGAACATATTTCCTGCCTCTAGCGTGTCCAAGCCTTTAACAATCTTAGCGTGTCCAAGCCCTTAACAATCCTTCTAATCTTTCTAAACTCCAGAGTGTACAAGCCCAGCTGCTCCATGCTCTCAGCATATGACCGTCCCGCCATCCTGGGAATTAACCTTGTAAACCTACGCTGCACTCCCTCAATAGCAAGAATGTCCTTCCTCAAATTAGGGGACCAAAACTGCACACAATACTCCAGGTGTGGTCTCACTAGGGCTCTGTACAACTGCAGAAGGATCTCTGCTCCTATTTTCGATTCCTCTTGTTATAAAGGCCAACATGCCATTCGCTTTCTTCACTGCCTGCTGTACCTGCGTGCTTACTTTCATGGACTGATGTACAAGGACCCCCAGATCCCGTTGTACTTCCCCTTTTCCCAACTTGCGCCATTCAGATAGTAATCTGACTTCCTGTTTTTGCTACCAAAGTGGATAACCTCACATTTAACCCTATTAAACTTCATCAGCCATGCATCTGCCCACTCCCCCAACCTGTTCAAGTCACCCTGCATTCTCATAGCATCCTCCTCACAGTTCACACCGCCACCCAGCTTTGTGTCATCTGCAAATTTGCTGATGTTACTTTGAATTCCTTCATCCAAATCATTGATGTATATTGTAAATATCTGTGGTCCCAGCACCGAGCCTTGCGGTACCCCACTAGTCACTGCCAGCAATTCTGAAAGGGACCCGTTAATCCCTACTCTTTGTTTCCTGTCTGCCAACCACTTCTCTATCCATGTCAGCACTCTACTCCCAATACCATATGCCCTAATTTTGCCCACTAATCTCCTATGTGGGACCTTATCAAATGCTTTCTGAAAGTCCAGGTACACTACATCCACTTGTCCATTTTCAAAAGTTACATCTTCAAAAAATTCCAGAAGATTAGTCAAGCATGATTTCCCCTTTCAAAATCCATGCTGACGCGGACCGATCCTGTTACTGCTATCCAAATGTGCGGCTATCTCATCTTTTATAATTGACTCCAGCATCTTCCCCACCACCGATGTCAGGCTAACTGGTCTATAATTCCCCGTTTTCTCTCTCCCGCCTTCCTTAAAAAGTGGGATAACATTAGCTACCCTCCAATCCACAGGAACTGATCCAGAGTCTATAGAACATTGGAAAATTATCTCCAATCCATCCACGATTTCTAGAGCCACTTCCTTAAGTACCCTGGGATGCAGACCATCAGGCACTGTGGATTTATCAGCCTTCAGTCCCATCAGTCCATCCAACACCATTTCTTGCCTAATGTGGATTTCCTTCAGTTCCTCTGTCACCCCAGATCCTCTGGCCACTATTATATCAGGAAAATTGTTTGTATCCTCCTTAGTGAAGACTCATAGTCACAAGGTTATAAAATGTCGACGTATCGGCCGATGGAGCTTGAGGATGTTGATCTTGCGGGAGAGCGGGTCGGCTGCAGATGTGGTGGGCGGGGCGGTGAACAGGTGTCAACAGCTGGAATAACGGGCATCCTGCGTCTATAGAACATTGGAAAATGATCACCAATTTTTTCTGTAGCCACTTCCCCTTCAACTCCATCTTTATACTCCCAATTTGTCAATCCCTCCCCCCCCACTATTTAGTTTAAACCCACATGTGTAGCCCGAGCAAACCTGCCTGCCAGAATGTCGGTCCCCCTCCAGTTAAGGTGTAACCCGTCCCTTTTGTACAGGTAACCCCAACCCTAGAAGAGATCCCAGTGGTCTATAATCTAAATCCTTGCTCCCTGCACCAGCCCCTCAGCCACAGATTCACATCCCCTATCTCCCTGTTCCTGTCCTCACTAACACGTGGTACTGGAAGCAATCCAGAGATAACCACCCTAGAAGTCTGGCATTTCAGTCTTCTTCCCAACTCTCTGAAGTCATGTTGGAGAACCTTCCTCTTCTTCCCGATGTCGTTTGTGCCTACGTGCACAATTACTGCTGGCTGTTCACCTTCTCTCTCTCTCTCTCTCGAATGTTCAGAATTCGGCTCGTGACATCCTGAACCCTGGCACCAGGGAGGCAAGAGACCATCCTCGCATCTCGTCTGCCGCCACAGAATCTCCTGTCCGCTCCTCGGACAATGGAGTCACCCACCACTAGGGCTGTGCCCGACGTCGGTCTCGCCGGTTGCCTCCCATCTCCAGGATTGGAGCCACCGACGTGTCCGCCGCTCAGACTGGAAACATTGTCTCCCCGGACAGTTCCCAAGAGGGCGTACCTGTTTTCATTAGGCACAGCCACCTGAGTCTTCTGCACTCCACGATTTCCACCCTTTCTCTACGTCACACACCTCGGTTCTTCCCGTAACCTCGGCGTGACAACCTCACTGTAGGTTCTGTCCAGGAAACTCGTTTTCCAGGATGGCCCTGAGGTCATCCAGCTGCTTCTCCAGTGGCCCAACACGATCCTTTAGGAGCTGAAGCTGGATGCACTTGCCACAGTTGTAGCAGCCAGAGGCTCCATCCGTGTCCCTGGGCTCCCAACATTCTGCAGGCCTCACACTGTCTCATCTGCCCCGACATGTGTTCACCGCGTTCCTTCCTCTCGCACTTTATGTGTAGCCTTCTCTCCTCAGCCGAAGACTCTCAAGCCAAAGACTCACAAGCACTTCCCCCACAAGGCCGCTCCCTCAGAGCCGTCTTGCTTATATTGACTGATGAATTGCCCAATTTACCAATTTACAAACCAAATTCCTCAGTTTTCAACTGTTTTCCCCCTCTGACTGACTTCAGTTCCCTATATATATATTTTTTTTCTCTCTCTCTCTCTCTCTCTCCCTCTCTCTCCCTCTCTCTCCCTCTCTCTCCCTCTCTCCTGTCTGTGATGCGGAGGCTCCCGCTGGCTGCCAGTCTCTGAGGTCAGGTTCAAAACTCCTTTGCTAAGATCCTCCATTATGATTTTAAATTTAAGATCCAAATTTTTCTTCTTCCAGATTAAGGCTTTGGTGAACGCTTCCTACAAACGATCAGTTGGTTTGCCCTCCAGTTACACCTCATCCAGATTTTCCAGGCTGTTTTGGTAATTTTCAATCAAAATATGTCATGCTTGCTTTGCCCAGGTTTCAACATTAGAGGCCAATTTTTGTAATGTTTTCTGGGTGGGATTTGCCGTTTTTACAAAGTGTGTTAATATCTTTGCCTGCCTCGTGATACCCTAAGTGGGTAGGCTCCCCTCTTGCAGGACCCTCAGATGATGCAGGGTCTGGGCCATTTTATTAATAACTCTCAACAGCGACTGCAAAGGAATCTCTTGGTCTCGGTTGATTCCTGTGCTGGTCGCAATTCACATTATGACTGTGGTTAAACATTCGCTCTACCCCCACTCCCCTCTACATGTTTTACTCATTTGAATTGAATTGAATGCTATTTATTGTCATTCAAACCAAGGCTTGAACGAAATTTCATTACTACAGTTTTTTACATTACAAAAAAAAAAACAAGACCCACACTTAACACAGTTTACATAAACATCCATCACAGTGAGTCTCCAACACCTCCTCACTGTGATGGAAGGCAAAGTCTTATCTCTTCCCTTTTATTCTTCACACGCGGTCCAACTGCAGCGTCTAGGCGAACTGGGGCTCCGGTGTTGAAGCCCCCGGCGGACGATGGTAAGTCCTGTGGCCATTTAGCCACGCCGGGCGATGTTAGACCCCGGCTACGTGTCCTTCAAACCCCGCGGTTCAAGCAGTCCAACCCGTGGTCCAACTGCAGCGTCTAGGCAAACTGGGGCTCCGATGTTAGAGCCCCCGGCGGGCGACGGTAAGTCCCGTGGCCGCTAACCCGCGTCGGGCGATGTTAGGCCTCGCTCCGTGTCCTCCAAACCTCGCGATTCCAGCGGGAGAAGTTGCCATTGCGGGAGCTCCGTAAAGCCGTCTCCCACCAGGGACCTGGAGCTCCCGATGTTCCTGTCCACCGGGCCTGCAGCCGGAGCTTCCGAAGCTCCAAAGTCGGGTCGCAGCCGCACGCCACCACAGCTCTCCCCGCTCCGAAGCCGGCCAGCTCCGCGATGTCAGGTCCGCAGGCTCCGCGACTGGAGCCCTCAGGTTGGTCCCGGCCGGAGGCCGCCGCCATTGCTCCACGATGTTAGGCCCAACGACATCGGAGACCCGACAGGGAAAAAGTCGGGTCCCCGTACAGGGAAGAGACTAACGGTTTCCCCCACATCCCCCCCCCTCCACCCCCACATATACACAGCTAAAAAATAATAAAAACTAAGCTCAAGACATACATTTAACAAGACAAAAAATTTAAAAATGACGGACGACTGTAGTCAAGCCGCTGCCGTTAGGCGCCGCCACACCCATTTCTGGCTTAGTTAGTAGTAAGCTATACTGCAATGCTAATGCATCAATTATCTCTAGCGTAGTAGGGTTAACACCAAGATGCTCACCAAGTCTTTGTTTTTTTTCCAGCTTGCGGAGACCACTTGCCGAACTCTTCCCGACTGGGCAACGATTTTCCAGTTTCGCTATCGCTGTAGCTTCATCAGGGAAAGAGATCTACTTCTAGAAAGGGGTTTCAAAGGGTAGGTTGATCTCCCTCCCTTTCTGAGTTTGCCCCTCCCATGTGCTGAGTCCTAGTGTTACGGTTCAATTTGCTTCAAACAGATGACAACACAGAAGTTAGTAATACAGTAACGTCTTTATTTCGCCAGGCGGGTGTGGGAGTATACTCTCACAGTATGTAAAATACAGACTACAGAGTCTCTTTCTCCACACACAGAGGTAATGTTCAATCAGACATTTTTATACGCTAATAGTCAGCAATTCAGCAATATTTTATCTTACAAAGCATTGTACAGCCTCTTGCCTGTTCATATATGGTTAAAATCAGAGCATTGACTGGTTCTTCCATAGAAACATAGAAAATAGGTGCAGGAGTAGGCCATTCGGCCCTTCGAGCCTGCACCGCCATTCAATATGATCATGGCTGATCATCCAACTCAGTATCCTGTACCTGCCCTCTCTCCATACCCCCTGATCCCTTTAGCCACAAGGGCCACATCTAACTCCCTCTTAAATATAGCCAATGAACTGGCCTCAACTACCTTCTGTGGCAGAGAGTTCCAGAGATTCACCACTCTCTGTGTGAAAAATGTTTTTCTCATCTCGGTCCTAAAGGATTTCCCCTTAATCCTTAAACTGTGAACCCGTGTCCTACTCCAACATCGGGAACAATCTTCCTGCATCTAGCCTGTCCAACCCCTTAAGAATTTTGTACGTTTCTATAAGATCCCCCCTCAATCTTCTAAATTCTAGCGAGTACAAGCCGAGTCTATCCAGTCTTTCTTCATATGAAAGTCCTGACATCCCAGGAATCAATCTGGTGAACCTTCTCTGTACTCCCTCTATGGCAAGAATGTCTTTCCTCAGATTTGGGGACCAAAACTGTACGCAATACTCCAGGTGTGGTCTCACCAAGACCCTGTACAACTGCAGTAGAACCTCCCTGCTCCTATACTCAAATCCTTTTGTTATGAATGCTAACATACCATTCGCTTTCTTCACTGCCTGCTGCACCTGCATGCCTACTTTCAATGACTGGTGTACCATGACACCCAGGTCTCGTTGCATCTCCCCTTTTCCTACTCGGCCACCATTTAGATAATAGTCTACTTTCCTGTTTTTGCCAGC
The DNA here is from genome assembly GCA_038087875.1 of Malacoraja senta. NCBI lineage: Eukaryota > Metazoa > Chordata > Chondrichthyes > Rajiformes > Rajidae > Malacoraja > Malacoraja senta. Next base: position 655,884 of record JAXLNO010002763.1, on the reverse strand, counting down.
AAAGTGGATAACCTCACATTTATCCACATTATACTGCATCTGCCATGCATTTGCCAACTCACCCAGCCTATCCAAGTCACCTTGCAGCCTCCTAGCATCCTCCTCACAGCTAACACTGCCCCCCAGCTTCGTGTCATCCGCAAACTTGGAGATGTTGTATTCAATTCCCTCGTCTAAATCATTAATATATATTGTAAATAGCTGGGGTCCCAGCACTGAGCCTTGCGGTACCCCACTAGTCACTGCCTGCCATTCTGAAGAGGACCCGTTTACTCCTACTCTTTGCTTCCTGTTTGCCAGCCAGTTGTCTATCCACATCAATACTGATAGAGGAAAGGTTCGCCCTAATGTGTTTATGCTGAAGGAGCTATTTTTGCAGATTCGAGCAATCTTGTTTTTTGACCTTGTTGATTAATTGTTTGTACATTACAATCTATAGCGTAATGGGTAAGAACGAGTTGTCTGAACATCTTTCTGATCGTTTATATCATAGAGCAAAAACATTCATGCTATTACATAGAAACATAGAAAATAGGTGCAGGAGGAGGCCATTCGGCACTTCGAGCCAGCACCGCCATTCATTATGATCATGGCTGATCGTCCCCTATCAATAACCCATGCCTGCCTGCTCCCCATATCCCTTGACTCCACTAGCCCCTAGAGCTCTATCTAACTCTCTCTTAAATCCATCCAGTGACTTGGCCTCCACTGCCCTCTGTGGCAGGGAATTCCATAAATTCACAACTCTGGGTGAAAACGTTTTTTCTCACCTCAGTCTTAAATGACCTCCCCTTTATTCTAAGACTGTGGCCCCTAGTTCTGGACTCGCCCAACATTGGGAAAATTTTTCCTGCATCTAGCTTGTCCAGTCCTTTTATAATTTTATATGTTTCTATAAGATCCCCCCTCATCCTATTGTGCTGTAATCTCACTAGTGTCGAAGTAAGGCAAAAACATTCATGTTATTGTGCTGTACTCTTGCTAGTGTTGGAGGAGAAAATTTAAGCATTCATTTTATTGCTTCGAAATCTACAGCAGAATCCATTTTGTAACCTCTAAATCTTTAAACTCTTTCATTCCTTCCTCTTTATCATATATGATAACACTCACAGTCCTCGGTAGGTACACAATGGTCGCAAGCATTTAACAATAAAAATCAGAGCGATGATTAACAAAAAGAAAGAGCCATAATGTAACACAGTGCCCCAGAGTCCACCAAACCAACTGAATGGCCATTTCCCATTTCCTTCATTGTACCCATGCATGTCACTGCCAACCTTGTGGATCTTTTTAATTTATTGGTAAATATTGGTAGCAAGGTCAGTGATATTAGCGGATTCATCAGGGATTATAGGAGCAACACTCGTCTTATTATAGCACAGAAAAAGGCTGAATATAGGTCAATTACTGGAACGTTGTCGATTTCTGCTGGTATAATTGACAGAATAATATTGGTGTCAGGTACTAAAGGAGCAATAGGGATCCCTATTTTTAATAGCTCGCAGGTCTTACACAAAACACCATTCATTACGTCTTCCCACTTTCGGGATTGGCAGAATAGGAGCATTACAGGACTTTGCTTTTCACTAATACTCCCTGTTGTAATAAAGATGCTGTGACCATAGCTATCCCTTCTTCAGCCTCCAGGGCCAGTCAATATTGTTTTAAAAATGGCAAGGCGGCCCTTTTTTAAAGTCTCTTTATGTTCAAGGGCTGAATGCACTCATCCCACATGATTCGTCTGCATTGCCCATCTCAAATTGATCCCTTTGGTTTTTAGAGAGGTTATTCCTAATTCCGGGATCCCAAAGAACAAATAAGTGCTCACTGTTAATGGTTCAAGTTTATTCAACCAGGGGGAGACTTGTTCCTGGTATCCGGGATTAGGGAGGCACGTATATAATTCAGTACAATGCGTTTGCTTATGTTCATGGCTGGTTTCAACAAGATACTGTAAACACTGGCCTTTTAAAAAATGTTTTGTATGGCCTCCTTTTACCTCCAGTCTTGCAGGAGGACGTCCAAGTTCATACTTCCTTTTTCCAGTTTGTATTTCTTTTGCAATCGTTTCGGTGTATCCAACGAGGATTATTTTCGACCTTCACTGCTGTAGGTGTAGTCAGTAGCACTTGCAAGGACTCCTGCCACCGTTCTCCCAATTCCTTGTCAGTTCGTGAGCTCCTGGTTGTAAGGATTCGCTGTTATGGTTAGTTGATAGTGGTTTCTGCATTTCTGTGGTTCAGTGGTTTCTGTAAGACTGACAAGGTTTAGGTCAATTGCTGTGCATATGTAATTAATTCATCACTAAATTTCTGTCCAGTCTCCGTCAAGGCTGCACTTAAACTCTTTAACTACTTCCAAGGCAGAGCCTTTAAAAATAGGTCATTATAAAGAAAACTATTTCAAATTAACAGATTTTTTTCTGAGATAAAGTCATTTCCAATTCTCATCCAACACCTCAATCTGACTACCACATGTCCAGTGTGCAATTCAGATCACTTTTGAATTAAATTCAAAAGGTAAGAAATAGGAAGAAATCAAAATTAAAATACCAACAAGGTCACCAATCATAATGCCAGGTTATGCAGCGAAGAAAATGAACAGTTTCTTTGCTGAGCCACATCCGCTGTTTAATAAAAGTTGAGAAGATAGAGAATAAACAGTTAATTTCTACATAGATAGCCAATGCATTTCTGAAGAGCAAAGGAAAATAAAATAACTGTGTGCGGCTCCACCCCCACACAACTGCAACTTCTTAGAGACATACATAGATACATAGATACATGGAAAATAGGTGCAGGAGTAGGCCATTCGGCCCTTCGTGCCTGCACCGCCATTCAATATGATCATGGCTGATCATCCAACTCAGTATCCCGTACCTGCCTTCTCTCCATACCCCCTGATCACTTTAGCCACAAGGGCCACATCTAACTCCCTCTTAAATATAGCCAATGAACTGGCCTCAACTACCCTCTGTGGCAGAGAGTTCCAGAGATTCACCACTCTCTGTGTGAAAAAGTTTTTCCTCATCTCGATCTTAAAGGATTTCCCCCTTATCCTTAAGCTGTGACCCCTTGTCCTGGACTTCCCCAACATCGGGAACAATCTTCCTGCATCTAGCCTGTCCAACCCCATAAGAATTTTGTACGTTTCTATAAGATCCCCTCTCAATCTCCTAAATTCTAGCGAGTATAAGCCAAGTCTATCCAGTCTTTCTTCATATGAAAGTCCTGACATCCCAGGAATCAGTCTGGTGAACCTTTTCTGCACTCCCTCTATGGCTATAATGTCCTTCCTCAGATTTGGAGACCAAAACTGTACGCAATACTCCAGGTGTGGTCTCACCAAGACCCTGTACAACTACAGTAGAACCTCCCTGCTCCTATACTCAAATCCTTTTGCTATGAAAGCTAACATACCATTCGCTTTCTTCACTGCCTGCTGCACCTGCATGCCTACTTTCAATGACTGGTGTACCATGACACCCAGGTCTCGCTGCATCTCCCCATTTCCTAATCGGCCACCATTTAGATAATAGTCTGCTTTCCTGTTTTTGCCACCAAAGTGGATAACCTCACATTTATCCACATTATACTGCATCTGCCAAACATTTGCCCACTCACCCAGCCTATCCAAGTCACCTTGCAGTCTCCTAGCATCCTGCCCCCCAGCTTAGTGTCATCCGCAAACTTGGAGATGTTGCCTTCAATTCCCTCATCCAGATCATTAATATAAATTGTAAATAGCTGGGGTCCCAGCACTGAGCCTTGTGGTACCCCACTAGTCTCTGCCTGCCCTTGTGAAAAGGACCCGTTTACCCCTACTCTTTGCTTCCTGCTTGCCAGCCAGTTCTCTATCCACATCAATACTGAACCCCCAATACCGTGTGCTTTAAGTTTGTATACTAATCTCTTATGTGGTACCTTGTCGGAAAGCCTTCTGAAAGTCCAGATACAACACATCCACTGGTTCTCCCCTATCCACTCTACTAGTTACATCCTCGAAAAATTCTATAAGATTCGTCAGACACGATTTACCTTTCGTAAATCCATGCTGACTTTGCCCAATGATTTCACCACTTTCCAAATGTGCTGCTATCCCATCTTTAATAACTGACTCTAGCAGTTTCCCCACTACCGATGTTAAACTAACTGGTCTGTAATTCCCTGTTTTCTCTCTCCCTCCCTTCTTAAAAAGTGGGGTTACGTTTGCTACCCTCCAATCCTCAGGAACTACTCCAGAATCTAAAGAGTTTTGAAAAATTATCACTAATGCTTCCACTATTTCTGGAGCTACTTCCTTAAGTACTCTGGGGTGCAGCCTATCTGGCCCTGGTGATTTATCGGCCTTTAATCCATTCAATTTACCCAACACCACTTCCCGACTAACCTGGATTTCACTCAGTTCCTCCATCTCCTTTGACCCCCGGTCCCCTGCTATTTCCGGCAGATTATTTATGTCTTCCTTAGTGAAGACGGAACCAAAGTAGTTACAATACCTTTTAAACCACATGAGACTCTACAAAGATTTATCCTGTAAATGAGCAAGCTCATTCAATGACATCCTATTTCATCTGAATTATGGGATTAATTCAACATTCACCCAGAACCGGTTCCACAAACAAATAACAGTCTTTAAACTCACTCACTCTACACCCTCTTCTGTGACATTCACTCACAAATTTCCACACCTCACGAAATATGCTGAATCTCAGATATTCACACACTGAAAGCAATAACATTCTCACTCAAGAGTAAAACACAGTTATACACACCACAAAGAAATCATGCAAAACTCTTAAAACTTTGATACACCCCAAAATGTTCATACTTTATTCATAAATACAGCACAAATTGAAGAACGATCTCAACCCAAAGCACACATTTACACATCCCTTATATCCCATCCACTCTCTCTCTCTCTCTCTGTTGCTGCTGCTCTTGCCCCTCCCTCTTAGATACGGATCATTTCATAAAAGTTTAAAAGTGTAAGCTACATTCCACATTCCCTTCCCTCCTTATCACCATGCGTAAGGAAGTGTATATAGTGTAAAAGAATGGGCATAAAAACAACAGGTACACAAATTTGTCCGAGAGGGGTGAGCCCGAGGCCCGTCAAAGGGTCAATGGCGCAGCCCTCTCGTTTCCAAAGATCTTTTTACGTGGCAAAATGTTACATTAATTAACTTTACATTCCCTTGTCTGACAGAGCCAGACAACTTTTGCCTACTAGAATCTTTGGTTTTGTGGGGACCAATGTGCAGAATTTGTAATCAGCTGTGCGGGCAATAATGTCAGCTAGGGTGTTCCCCCAGGAGACATTGTTGTGGCCACTTGTATGCGCATTGCACTTAATAATGGCCAGTTGGACTGGGAGGGCTAAGGCGTGCAGTAGCTGGTGCAGTAGCCAGCACTGTTTTTGAATCACCCTAACCCCCTCTTCTTCCACCACCCTCTCCCCTCACTCCTCCCTTCACCCCTTCCCCTCACTTCCACTGTACTCATCCCCTTCCCCACTTGCCTCCTCACCACGTCTCCAGTGGTTCCCTCCTTCCCCTCACCCCCTCCTCTCCATCCCCCTTCATCCCCTCCCCTCCCCTCCCCCCCTCATCCCCATGCCTCTCACCCCCCCTGCCCTTCCCCCACTGCCCCTTCAAACACCAGTAATGTTCACGCGTTAGTAATGTCGTGTTTACCAGCTTGTTGACCCTCTGTGTTCCCCTCCTGCAAGGTTCAGGAGCCATTGGTGTGGATGAAGAGACGGTGACTGAGCGGCCATTGAGGGCGGCCAGGGTGCCGGTGAGCCCCTCCATCTGCTCGGTGTGCGGGCTGAGCTTCGAGGGGCTGAGCTTCGATGGAAGACCACATGGGGCACAACAAGGAGAAGCGTTATGAGTGCGACGTGTGTGGCAAGGCCTGCCAGAGCCCAAGCCTGCTGGAGATCCACCGGCGGGTTCACACGGGCGAGAGGCCCTATGGCTGCTCCACCTGTGGCAAGAGCTTTGCCCAGTCGTCGGGGCTGCGGGAACACCAGCGGGTGCACAGCAGTGAGTGGCCCTTCACCTGCTCCGACTGCGGCAAAGGCTTCAAGTCGTCCAAGCAACTGAAGGTGCACAGGCGCCAGCACACTGGGGAGCGGCCGTACACCTGCAGCAACTGCGGCAAGAGCTTCACCCGCTCCGACAGCCTGCTGGAGCACCAGAGAACCCACACCGGCGAGCGTCCTTACACCTGTGCCCAGTGCGGCAAGGGCTTCACCCACTCCAGCAGCCTGCTGGAGCACCAGCGCATCCACACCGGCGAGCGTCCCTACACCTGTGTCCAGTGCGGCAAGGGCTTCACCCACTCCAGCAGCCTGGTGGTGCACCAGCGCACCCACACCGGCGAACGTCCCTACACCTGCTCCCAGTGCGGCAAGGGCTTCACCCATTCCAGCAGCCTGCTGAAGCACCAGCGCACCCACACCGGCGAGCGTCCCCACACCTGCACCCAATGCGGTAAGGGCTTCACCAGCTCCAGCAGCCTGCTGGTGCACCAGCGCACCCACACCGGCGAGCGCCCCTACACCTGCGCCAAGTGCGGCAAGGGCTTCACCAGCTCCAGCAGCCTGCTGAAGCACCAGCGCACCCACACCGACGAGCGCCCCTACACCTGTGCCCAGTGCGGCAAGGGCTTCATCAACTCCAGCAGCCTGCTGAAGCACCAGCGCACCCACACCGGCGAGCGTCCCTACACCTGCGCCAAGTGCAGCAAGTGCTTTACCCCGCTCAACCAGCCTGCTGGTACACCAGCACACCCACACCGGCGAGTATCCCTACACCTGCCCCCAGTGCGGCAAGGGCTTCACCCGCTCCTCCAGACTGCTGTCCCACCAGCGAGTGCACGCCAGCGACCGTCCCGTCCCCAGCCCGGTGTGTGGAGAGCGCTTTGCCATGGCTTCGCAAGACCTGTCTCACCAGCACATGCACACCAGTGGCCAACCCTACGACTGCCCGTACTGTGGTGAGGCGTTTGACAGCTCGCCGGAGTTGCAGCAGCACCGGCGGACCCACGCCGGCGAGCAGCTGCTCCCACTGTGACAAGAGAGTGTGGGGGCTGCGGAATGTCACCCAGTCCTTCTCTCCAGATGCTGCCTGTCTCGCTGAGTTACTCCAGCATTTTGTGTCGTTTTTGGTAAACCAGCATCTGCAGTTCCTTGTTTTTAAAGCATTCTGGTTAACCATCTCTGCACCTTCCCCAAAGCCTCCACATCAGTCCTGCAATGGAGGGACCAGAACTGTATGCAATACTCCAAATGCTACCTGACCAATGTCCCTCAAAGCTGCACATATACATTCCTCTCTCCTTATCGCACATCTTTTTATCTCCTTATTTTCTCTCTCCTCTGTCACTTATTTCACCCATCTGACGATCACCCCCTCATCTGCCAACATAGTCAGTCTGCAGATGGGTCCTGACACGAAATATCACCTATCCATGTTCTCCGCAGATGCTGCCTTACCCGCTGAGTTACTCCAGCTCTCTGTGAAACGTCACCTAATCATGTTCTCCACAGATGCTGCCTTACCCACTGAGTTACCCAAGCACTCTGTAAAACATCAGCTATCCATGTTCTCCACAGATGCTGCCTTACCCGCTGAGTTACTGCACACTTTGTGTTAGAGTCACAGTGATGAAGTGTGGAAACAGGACCTACGGCCAAACCCGCCCACACCGACCAACATGTCCTGGCTACACTAGTCCCACCTGCCTGCATTTGATCCATATCCTTCCAAACTTGTCCTATCCATGTACCTGCCTATAACTGCTGGAGAAACTCAGTGGATGCAGCAGCATCTATGGAGCGAAGGAAATAGGCAACGTTTCGGGCCGAAATCCTTCTTCAGTCTGAAGAAGAGTTTCGGCCCGAAACCTTGCCTATTTCTTTCGCTCCATAAATGCTGCTGCACCCGCTGAGTTCCTCCATCATTTTTGTCTACCTTCGATTTTCCAGCATCTGCAGTTCCTTCTTAAATACCTGTTTATAACTGTTGGAATAGTCCGAGCCTCAATTTAGCAATGTTACAAAATGTTGAGATTAAAAAAATCAAGTCTGCAATTTATCCCATCAGTTAAAGCATAAAAAGAAGTTTAATTTGACACCTAGTTCACTTTCATATCTTCAGTATTAAAAATGTTAAGGCCATTTTCATACTCTGAAATTAGCATCTTGTTCCCTATTGCTTTTCTATTGACTTAACTCAAAAGCTGTGATCGAGGACAGTCAAAAGCCCATAACATTCTTAAAAAGTAAGAGAACTGAATGAAATGTTCAGTTATTATAGATTGAAGCATTCTGAAACAAATTTTAAACAATCTTACTTGGATGACCTGAAATTAAAGCATATAATGAGTTAGTTACCTAATTGTAGCTAATTACAAAATTCAATTACTAGATCTAAACATCTATCCATTTCTTAAGAAAAGGTTAACACTTTTAAATAGCTTAAGTGTCCAAATAACATTCACACAAGAAATCACAACATAACATGATTTTTAAATCTCATTGTCATGAATTTATAGGCCAAATGGAAGGAATTTAATGTTTAATTCCCGTAAATTAATGGGCATTTTAATTATCTTACGAGTTGGTTTTTGAGGAACGCGATCGATTGGAACGTTGCGGTTGCAGTGAATATCGGCAGGAAAAACACTGCCGGTTCGTATAGGGCCAAAATCACATTATAGCCAAGGAAAGTTTGATTAAAGTCATCCTAAGAAACATGTTTATATGTAAAATGGACGACTTGCCCTGTGTTTTGTCCCCTAGGTGAGATCCGTTCCGTTGTAGGCGTTGACGGTGTTAGAAGTAGCTTTTTATTTTACCCCAGGGATTAAATTTTGTTTTTAACTTCCAAGAACGGAAGTCGAATCGATTATTCTTCTGCAGCTTAACAGCCTGAGGAGTTTGACTCCGACAGGTAGGCGAAAATGGCATTTTAATCTCCCTCCCCCCCGATATTGTAACATCGCTACTTAATTCCCCCACTCTGGGCAAGAGATTCTGTGCATCTAACTAAATTGTGTTCCATGCAAGATTCCAGCATCTGCAGTTTCTTGTGTCTCCCTTACCTATATCCAACTATCACTTCTGAAGAAGGGTCTCAACCTGAAAAATCACCCATTCCTTCTCTCTGGAGTTGCTGCCTCTCCCACTGAGTTACTCCAGCATTTTGTGTCCACCTATCACTTGCCAGGATTTGTTCACCCCATCTCTCTTTACCAGTTTCCTCCCCTCAGCCTCTCCAATCAGTCTGAAGTAGGGTCCTGACCATTCCCTCTAGAGCAGTGGAGGAACTCAGTGGGTCAGGCGGCATCTGTAGAGGGAAGGGAATCCAAAGCGACCACTCCCACCTCTCCTTTCCAACTTTCTCCATCCCCCACACCAAGCAGTCTGAAGGAGGGTCCTGACCTAGAATGTTGCCTGTCCATGCTCTCCAGAGGTGCAAGTTACTCCAGGAGATTGTGTCTCTTTTTGTAAACCAGCATCTGCAGTTCCTTATATCTAGACTAGGCGTGCATTTCACCCTACACTTGCGCTCGGTCTGCCAAGGCCTGCTGGAACTCCCGGTTGCCAACCATTTTAACTCCCCTTCCCATTCCCACATTGATCTTTCTGTCCTGGGCCTCCTGCATTGCCAGAGTGAGGTGACACGTGAACTGGAGGAACAGCACCTCAAAGCTTACAGCTCAATGACATGAACATTGAATTCTCAAAATTAAGGAGACATCCCCCATCGTGGGCCATCTCTTTGTCATTCCTCTGTCTTCTCACTGGCGAAAGGCGTCAGGATTAATACGGAGTCACCGCTTCCCGTCCCCCGGCCCTTCCCCGTCAACTCTGAACGTTGAGATCTCGTTCTCCGCCCTTGGGTGTCAGCAAGACTCCAGCTGCGGTAAACAAGGACTTTTGCTCTTCAACCCGCTGGAGCCAAGTTGTATTCCAATGACATAAATGCCTCTTTTTGTGGAAGAAAATAATATACAGGGAAATTAAAAGAAAATGAAAAGCGGAGACTTTGCAGATTTGCTTCGAGATTTTATTGCATGACTAGACTAGAGTGGAAGAATCGATGACCAGAGGACATGGGTTCAAGGTGAAGGGGAAAAGTTTTAATAGGAATCTGAGGAGTTACTTGTCTGTCACACGTGAGGCCTCGTCCCCCCAACGCAACCCATTCCCCAACACAATATTCCACCACTCACCTGTTCCCCCCATGCAACCCGTTCACCCAAAGCTATATTCCACCACTCAGGGGAGGGTGGGGGGAGGGGCAATCTGGGAGGGGGCCTGGGGGGAGATGGGGAGGGGGTTGTGGGTGTGATGTCTTTGTAATGTAATATATATAACGTAAATGCCAGTGCCTGTGATGTCTTTAAAGTGGAGGGAGATGTGATGTCTTTGTAATATATGTAATATATATATTGTGTAATATATAATGGAAATTCCAGTGCACCTTGAGACCAAAAGCAGAAGCTGGCAAATGTACCTGAGCCTCGTGACTGAGGTCAAGTGACCTTCAAGATAAATAGCAGTCATTGCAGATTAAACATATCTTATACGTGGACGTGTTTTCTTTGTGCTAGTCACAACAGAGCCTTACCTGGTCTCGAACATTACAGTGGGAGAGGGGGATCTAGGAGGGGGGTGGGAGGGTGTCGAGGGAGTGGGTGAAGGAGGGGTGTGGGAGAATGATTTAATACGTCAGACAGACGGTTAATACAAGTCAAACAATACAAGGGAATCTTGACATTATTCTATCTCATCTTTCAGGCGGCTCACACCACCATCCCCATTCCAAGCCAATCATAAGCCTCCCATTTACTGCAACATATCTATGCTACTAGCGGCAGGGGGCACGGAAGATCCTCTAACTCCTCACAGAAGAGTAAACAAGTTTCATTATCTGCTCTGCTATTTCATGTTTACATTTACCATCCACCGTTCAGATTTAGATTCAACTTTATTGTCATTGTGCAGTGTACAGTACAGAGACAACGAAATGCAGTTAGCATCTCCGTAGAAGAGCGACATAAATATGAGCAATAAATAAATCTATTCACGCATTCCCAGACAAGAGGTAATATGTCTAATCTTACTTTGCCGATTCCCACAACTTCTTCTGCAACTGGTCAAGCGACAGCTGCCAATTGTCACATCCAATACACCCTTTCGTTACCTTGTTCAATTCCAATCATAATTAAATAAGGAAGGATATTAATTTTATTTCCAGTTTCCTCCTTGTTGATCAACACTTAGAGTAAGAAAGGATATTAATATTTTGTTTCATTAATCAGTTGCAAAAATGGAGCCATACAGGTCCAATTATAATGTTGGTTGGAGCAAGCAAGGAGATACCTCCTTGTGCATGCGAAGGAATATGGGCACAAACCCAACATTCTAATCAGATAAGGAAGCTTGTTTACTTCCAGCAGCGAGTCCACTGTGTTCTGTGTGGAAGTTGTTCGTTGGATTTCAAACTCCAACTTCTACCTTCCTCCGGTTTAGATGCCCATCTAGATGCATCACTTCACCTTTGTTTTCTCTCTCATCCCACACACTGTTCATATATTCGTGTATTTTATACTACAAAGAGTTAATAAGGAATATGTCTACATTTTAGGATCCTAATAAATTTAAGATCAGTTTATCATGCATAATAGTTTTCCTGTTCATGTGATGAATCCTCTATTTTTCCATAACTGCCTAAAGTCATGTAGAACCCCAAACGCATAGCAAGAATCGGTGTAGATATTAGCACTTGTATCTTTTGCCAAAATGCAGGCACGAGTCAGCGCATACAGCTCAGCTGCCTGAGCGGACGTTCTGGATCGTAAAGCGTACACCACCAGCACTTGGTGTGGTGTGACCACTGCATATCCTGCCAATAATCGGTCATCGCTAGGTCAGTGTGAAGAGCCATCGATAAACAGGACCAGATCAGGGTTATCAATCGGATGACTGTAAGTCCAGCCGGGGAGTGGCAGCGGCTTCTACAAGCAACAGACAATCATGGTCGCATTCTTCTTCTGGCAGTGGTACAAAGGTAGCTGGGCTTATAGCAGGTGATGGCTGATAAGTACAGTTCGGATGTGATAGGCATGAGATTTCTCCGTGGATTTTGAAATTCAGATGTACGGATGCCAGCACGGCCTTCAGCTGGTTGGGGATGGTGGAGGAGAGAGTGGCGAGGAGATCGGCCAATCCGCTACCATCCTTGCTGAGCGGCCGCGGTGTTGCAAGGGACTGCCGCCTCCACCCACACCTTCACCGGAGAGAAGTACCGGCCCATCACCACCCACACAAAGGCTGCTGTCCAGCGGGCCGGATCTGGCTGCCATGGCCAGTGCCAAGCTGGTGGCCTTTGTGGGAGATGTGATAGACTCGGACCCCCGGCCACGGACATCCTGGTGAGTGCGGCCACAGACCGGCTGCACCGTGAGCTGCCTGTGCATCAACAGGTCCGACGACGACTTGAAGCCTTTGCCGCAGCCGGAGCAGATGAAGGGCCACTCACTGCTGTGCTCCCGCCACCCTGACAACCAGGCATAACTCTTGTTACAGGTGAAGCAGCTCAAGAGCTTCTCCCGTCTGCACTCGCCGCTGCATCTTCAGTTCATGAGTCGTTTTGAAGCTCTTGCCGCAGTCGGAGCAGCCGAAGGGCCTCTCGCCGGAGTGCTCGCGGTTGTGCCGCAGCAATCTATCGTAGCGGGTGACGCTCTTGCCGCACTCGAAGTCGAAGGGGCGTTCTCCCGTGTGCACCCGCCGGTGGATCTCCAGCTGGCTCGCCACACATGCCAGGCCTTGCCACACATGTCACACTCATCACGCTTCTCCTTGGTGTGCCCCGTCATGTGGTCCTCCACCGAAGCTCAGCCCCTCGAAGCTCAGCCCGCACACCGAGCAGATGGGGGGCTCACTGGCACACTGGCCGCCCTCAATGGCCGCTCATGTTCCCGTCTCTCTGTCCACAGCAACGGATCCTAAACCCTGCAGGAGGGGAACACAGAGGGTCAACAAGCTGGCAAACAGGACATTACTAACGTGTGAATATAACTAGTGCTTGAAGGGGAGGGGGGGAGGGTGTGGGGGTCAGGGGGGTGGGGGGAGTGACGGGGGAGTGAGGGGCGGGTGGGATGAGGGGGGAAGGGGGGCAGGGGTTGTTGGGGGGGTCACGCCGAGCATCCGGGAACCGCATCGAGCTGACCACACATCGTCCCGCCCTGCGCCGTGACGTCAGCCAGGTCACAGTGCTGGAGTTACTCAGCGGGTCGGGCAGTGTCTGTGGAGAGAAGGTACATGTGATGTTTCGGGTCGAGACCCTTCTTCAATCTGATGGGATGTCCACTGATAAGGAAGTGTAAGGAGTGAAAGCAGGACAAAGGGAATGTAGTTCAAGAAAAATATAGAATAGATCATTGTTGGATAGATCAATGGGAGGCCACCATCGACCCCACATTCAAAAAGGCCCAACAGAGGATGTACTTCTTGCGGCAGCTGAGAAAACACAGTCTGCCACAGGCAATGATGGTCCAGTTTTATACTGCCATCGTAGAATCTGTCCTCACCGTCTCCATCACGGTCTGTGCACCAGCTGGTGCTCCCGCAGCCTCCCTTTGCGGCAGTGGGAGCAGCTGGTCGCCGGCCTGGGCCCGCCGGTGCTGCCGCAACCCCCGCGAGCTGTCAAACGTCTCACCACAGTACGGGCATTCGTAGGGCTGGCCACTGGTGTGCACGCGCTGGAGAGACAGGACGTAAGAGGCCATGGCAAAGCGCTCTCCACACACCGGGCTGGGGACGGGATGGTCACCGGCGTGCACCCACTGGTGGGACAGCAGCCTGGAGGAGCGGGTGAAGCACTTGCCGCACTGGGCGGAGGTGTAGTGGCGCTCGCCGGTGTGAGTGCGCTGGTGCTTCAGCAGGCTACTGGAGCGGGTGAAGCCCTTGCCGTAGTAAGGTCGCTCCCCTGTGTGCAAGCGTCTGTGCACCTTCAGTTCCGATGACGACTTGAAGCCTTTGCCGCAGCCAGAGCAGGTCTCCACGGAAGTTCAGCCTCTCGAAGCTCAGCCCGCACACTGAGCAGATGGGAGCTCACCGGCACTCTGGCCGCCCTCAACGGCCGCTCATGTCCCCGTCTCTCCGTCCACAGCAATGGCTCCTAAACCTTGCGGGATGGGAACACAGAGGGTGAACAAGCTGGCAAACACGACATTACTAACGCGTGAACAATATTAGTGCTTGAAGGGGGGGAGGGCAGGGGGGGTGAGAGGGGTGCGGGAGGAGTGAGATGAAGGTGTGAGGGTGAGGGGGGAGGCAGGAAGGAGGGGAGAGGAGAGGTGGCGAGGCAAGTGGGGAAGGGGGATGAGAACGGTGGAAGTGAGGGGAGGGGAGAAGTGAGGGGGGTGAGGAGGGGAAGGAGGGCAGGGGAGATGTGGGGGCTCCGCACCGACCTGGGGGTGCCGAGCATCCGGGCACCGCGTCGAGCCGCCCGTCCATTAGCCAGCACGACCGGCGCCTTCAACTCACCCCCAAACCGAGGGGGACCGCCGGTGATTGGCGCTGAGTCACCTGGGGGTGGCGACATGCATCATGGGAAGAACGTCACGGAGTGCTGCAGTAACTCAGCGGGTCGGGCAGCGTCGGTAGGGAACGTGGATAAGTGCACCGTGGCCGCCTGCCGCCAGGGGCGCTGCAGTCGGAGGACCAGAGACGAAGCGGGTGGGTGGGGGAGAGGGGGGGAAGAGGGGGCGGGAGGAGAGGGGCAGAGGTAGGGGGAGAGGGGGAGAGGGAGAGGGAGGGGGAGGTTGAGGGGGGAGGGGGGAGGGGGAGAGGGAGGGGGGAGGATGGAGGGGGAGAGGGAGGGGGGAGAGAGAGAGAGAGAGAGATGGGGGGCGAGAGAGGGGGAGAGAGAGAGAGGGGGATCATGCTTTATTTTGCTTTTATTTCATCGTCTAATTGCTGATTTTTGGCCCAAAAAGTTTCACTCTAAAACAGTTAGTTCCAACCATAAATGCACAAATATATTACATCTGTTGCTAAGCACCCACAAAAATATCTCGCAATAACGCTCTTTGGTTCAGAGGTTTTGTACTTTGGTGTCTGGCCTGTGTTTTTGGCCCCTGGCCTGTGTTCCGTGCTTTCCCCGTAGTCAGGGCTGCCAACATTGGGTGAGAGTTGGGAGTGAGAAATTGCGAGAGACCAAGCTCGAGGGAGCGCAGCGACCGAGGTGTGGGGGGTGGGGTGGGGAGGGTTTGAGAGAGGGGAGGGTTTGGGAGGGGGAGAAGTCATCAATTGGTTGAACACAATTTTTCGTCCATAAAATTATACTCACTCAGCGGGATAAGTATTCTGTTACCATTTCCTTGATTTTCCTAACAAGGAAGTCATTTTCACCCCCAATATTTTCAGTATTTTGCTGTCTGCCTCACAGCTGGCATTTTTCCGAAATGCAAAGTCCAATAACTATATATTTAAGCAATATTATTCTATTAAATTATCTTGAGAGTACTTAATATATTCTGTGGTATTTATAACACAACAATGATAAAAATATATTTTTTTGATTGCACCTACCAACATGCACACATTGTTATATTACAGTTAATATGTACCGAGGGCAAATTTTTGTTCCAATGCTCCCCACTCCCAATTACTTTTACATTGAAGTGATTGAAATCCAAGTGAAGTTTAAATGGCATCAGAAAAATAAAACCTCCGGAATGGATGATATTCATTACGTGGTTGGTTGGAGTCAGTATCAGCACAATTACTAAATTAAACTTTGAAGCTTCAGATGTCCTGGTTCAAGCTAAAACTAAAGACAAATAATAACCTCCTCACACATTCCCCTGCAAGTATCTCTGTCATTCCTTTTAAATATGCCCCTTCTTTGAACAAGCCCCTAAACATTGCATCTGAACCAGTTTCCATCTGATTACACTCCTTGAGGATGTTCATCTACGTGTTCAATTAATAAAACAACGAGATTGGGGACATTTCTATTCAACCTGTCAAAGGAATTGGGGGGGGGGGTTAGAAATAGTCAGTGAGGTAAACAAACATAATAGTTGAGTGGCAAATGACAATAGTGCTACCTTCCCTATATTTAACTGAAGAAATAATGGGTTATCAGGGCTGTATGTTGTGACAGACAGCCTGACACCTTGCATGTCATTTTAATATTACACTTATCCCATCCCACTGGATATTCCAGATTAATAACTATATAACCATATAACCATATAACCATAACAGCACGGAAACAGGCCATCTCGGCCCTTCAAGTCCGTGCCGAACACTTAAAAAAAAATTGTTTTTACTTCCCCCTATTCCCATCTACCTGCACTCAGACCATAACCCTCCATTCCTGTCCCGTCCATATACCCATCCAATCTATTTTTAAAGCATAAAATCGAACCTGCCTCCACCACTTCCACTGGAAGCTCATTCCACACAGCTACCACTCTCTGAGTAAAGAAGTTCCCCCTAATGTTACCCCTAAACTTCTGTCCCTTAATTCTCAAGTCATGTCCCTTGTTTGAATCTTCCCTACTCTCAATGGGAAAAGCTTATCCACGTCCACTCTGTCTAACCCGCTCATAATTTTAAAGACCTCTATCACGTCCCCTCTTAACCTTCTGCGCTCCAAAGAATAAAGACCCAACTTGTTCAACCTTTCTCTATAACTTAGTTGCTGAAACCCAGGCAACATTCTAGTAAATCTCCTCTGTACGCGCTCTATTTTGTTGACATCCTTCCTATAATTAGGCGACCAAAATTGTACTCCATACTCCAGAATTGGCCTCACTACTCCAGAATTGGCCTCATCAGGCGAATTAAAAATCAATAACATTAGCCAACTCCGAAACACGAAGGGCAAAGCATTGGATCCATACATCACGGACAACTGGACTTAGTTCCCCGCTCACATCTGGCAGGGTTCTCCGTCTGAACTAGGGGCCACGGAGCGTTTTTGAAAGTGGGGAGACTTAGCGATCACTGATCACTGGCCTTGGGGGTACCCGGTGAGGGAGTGGAGCAACTGAGTGGGGACAGGGTGTGGGAGGGGGGTGTCCCCCCTCCCACGGTAGCGACTTTTTGAAATTTGATGTATTAAAATCATGTTTTAGTGCATTGTAGAAGTATTATTTCAATGTTTTTTGTATGAAGTATTTTTAAGAGGTAACTTTTTAAGGGGTAACTTGTTCCACACAAATGGTGATGGGTGTATGGAACAAGCTGCCAGAGGAGAGTTGAGGCAGGGACTATCCCAACATTTAAGAAACAGTTAGACTGATACATGGATAGGACAGGTTTGGAGGGATATGGACCAAAAGCAGGTAGTGCAGCTGGGACATGTTGGCGGGTGTGGGCAAGTTGCGCCGAAGGGCCTGTTTTCACACTGTATCACTCTATGACTGCATTATACCTCCACCATGCATGAATGTTTCAAAATCAAGTCGTCGAGTTTTATTGCCATATTCTCAAGCATAAAAACATATAAAACAGGTGCAGGAATTGGCCATTTGGCACTTTGAGCTATCACTGCCATTCAATATGATCATGGCTGTTCATCTAAGATCAGTACCACTTTCCTGTTTTTTCCCCATATCCCTTGATTGCGCTAGCCCCAAGAGCTAAATGTAACTTTCTTGAAAACATGCAGTGAATTGTCCTCCACAGATTTCTGTGGCAGAGAATTCCACAGATTCACAACTCTCTGGGTCAAGAAAGTTTGTCCTCATATCAGTCCTAACTGGCCTACCCTTTATTCTGAAACTGTGTGACCCCTGGTTCTGAACTCCCCCAACATTGGGAATATTTTTCCTGCAGTTGCAGTAAGTGAAAATCTAGCAGGCAAGCAGGATGATTTCTCCAACCACCCCAATTTGAAGGCCACTATCTTCCACCGTTTCTACACAATGCTTGGTACCTACTTCCAGCAGCCACTGGTTGCCCTCCATGATGCACCGAGCCGCAGCCTGAAGGGCCTGTCTCTCTTAGGCGATCTTTTGGGCGACTACAAGCGACAGTGGCAATAATTTTTGCTGTCGGAGGGTGTCGTAGGTTGTCGCGAGGTGTCGTATGTGAATGCTAGTAAAAGTAGTCCCTGACAGTCGCCTAAAGAGTCGCCTTAGTGGGACAGGCCCATAAGTGCGTGGGAATAGTGTAGATCAGGGGAGCCGCGACCAGCTGTGTCACTCGTTGTCCAGCCCACTCTCCAAGTCGCCGATAGACACAAAAAGCCGGAGTAACAGCCAATTTCCTCTCTGTGTCTGGGGACCGACTCCAAGCACCAGAGGCCCATTGACCTGCGGCGCTGCTCGATACGTAATTGGCTTTGTGGAGATCAGAGCCAGATGTCACCGTGTCCCGGCACTCGGCCCTACACAGCCCTGCTAGCCGGACAGGGTTCAGTTTAGAGATACAGCGTGGGAACAGGCCCTTCGGCCCATCGAGTCTGCACCAACCAGCGATCCGCGCACAGTAACACTATCCTACACACACTAGGAACAATTTACACTGATACCAAGCCAATTAACCAGCCCTTCAGTCTGAAGAAGGGTCTCGACCCGAAACGTCACCCATTCCTTCTCTCCAGAGATGCTGCCTGACCCGCTGAGTTACTCCAGCACTTTGTGTCTATCGGTTTAAACCAGCATCTGCAGTTCCTTCCTACACGTGTACCTGTCCAAATGCCGTTTAAATGTCATTGTGGTAATTTCAAGTGTAGAATGAAGACAAGAGTGTTTAGTTGTCGCGTGCAGCGACATCAGAACAATGGCACTCTCAGTTGCTGCACCTTAACAGGCCGGTTAAAGCAACACAGATACATGTAAATAGATTGATTTAGTTTACTATTGCAACCTGTAGCGAGGCACAGGGAAAGGCTTTCGTTGCGTACTATCCGGTAAATGCAAGCAAGCCGCTTACAATGTACAGATAAAGGAGAACGGGCGCAACATATATAAGCAATAATACAATGGATTAATAATCAGTAATATTGGGTAATCATCCCGGCATATCAGCGGAGGCCCAAGTATTAGCATTACAATTAATGCCCCACAACGATGGAGACCCGGGTTCGATCCTGGTCTCGGGTGCTGTCTGCGTGGAGTTTGCACGTTTCCCTGTGACCATGTGGTTTCCTCCGGGTGCTCCAGTTTCCTCCCACATCCCAAAGACGTGCGGGTTTGTAGGTTAATTGGCCCTCTGTAAATTGCCCCCTAGTGTGTAGGGAGTGGATGAGAAAGTGGGATAACAAAGAACCAGTGTGAACGGGTGATCGATGGTCGGCACAGACTCGAGGGGCCGAAGGGCCTGTTTCCACGCTGTATCTTTGAACTAATTATAATATTGAACAAATCAAGACTTATCTATCGGATTTGAACATGAACAATATTATCCCAAGGTTGCTGAGTATTTGAAAGGCATTTACTGCATAATGCCTGAGGTAATTCTTTGTAAAGTGAAGGGCAAAGTTCATCTCTACAAGTTTCATTTTCTGAAGTTAATTTGTAGTTTATATGTTCCTTGATGGAGTTCAATGTTCCTTGATGGAGTTCAATGTTCCTTGATGGAGTTCAATGTTCCTTGATGGAGTTCAATGTTCCTTGATGGAGTCTGTGAGAGTGATGTGCTAGAAGTAGTCAGAAAGTTTAAGGATGAAAAAATCAACTGATGGTAACACCATTGATATGTCACTTATAAAAGTAGTAATTGATTGTGTCCTCGAGCCCTTTACCTATATATGCAATAAATCGTTTCTAAAAGGTGTTTTTCCCAATAAAATGAAAACGGCTAAGGTGGTTCCAATCTATAAAAATGGTGACAAACATATGGTATCAAATTATAGACCTGTCTTTACTACCTCAATTTTCTAAAATACTTGAAAATCTATTTGTGAATAGACTTGATGACTTCATTGAGAAATATGAGTTATTGAGTGATCATCAATATGGGTTTAGGTGTAATCGATCGACATCTTTAGCGGTGATGGATTTTGTAGAAAATATAGCAACAGCAATAGATAAGAAACTACACACTGTGGGTGTATTTATTGATTTACGTAAAGCATTTGATACAATTGATCATTCCTTACTTTTGCAGAAATTTGAACGTTATGGTATAAGAGGTGTCACACAAAATTGGTTGGTAAGTTATTTAAGTAATAGTTTCCAGTATGTAAAAATTAATAATACAGAATCATAGCTTAGAAGAGTAACATGTGGTGTTCCTCAAGGTTCGGTACTGGGTCCTAAGTTATTTATACTTTATTTAAATTATATTTGTAAAGTATCCATTATGATGAAGTTTGTTACGTTTGCGGATGATACAAATGTATTTTGTTCAGGGAATGATATAAAAGAAATATTGAACATAGCAGAAAGAGAATTAATAGTGCTAAAAAAATGGTTGAATAAATTATCCCTAAATGAAAATAAAACAAAATTTATGGTGGTTGGTGGTGACAGGGTTAATCATGAAATAAAATTGAATTTAAATGGAGTTGAAATTGAAAGAGTATATCAAACAAAATTCCTGGGAGTGATTATGTATCTATCTATCTATCTATCTATCTATCTATCTATCTATCTATCTATCTATCTATCTATCTATCTATCTATCTATCTATCTATCTATCTATCTATCTATCTATCTATCTATCTATCTATCTATCTCTCTATCCATCCATCCATCCATCCATCCATCCATCCATCCATCCATCCATCCATCCATCCATCCATCCATCCATCCATCCATCCATCCATCCATCCATCTATCTATCTATCTATCTATCTATCTATCTATCTATCTATCTATCTATCTATCTATCTATCTTATATTAAAACTCTGTGGCTGCCGACTTGTGTCTGCCATCCGCCTGACGTGTTACAAATCGCATTTGATACCGCCCTAGGCCCACACAGCACGCAGAAACGCCGATATTTTTTACCATTTCTAAAGAGATTACATTTATCTTTACGAATGGACACTCCTGATTAAATTTGGTCGTGTTTAAGTACACTTTTTAAAATAAAATACTTCTCTCCCGCCCCAAACATTTCAAAATGTTTTAAAAAAAACAGCTCTCAGCCATAGAATGTTAGTAAAGATTCCGTTGTGTGATGTCACAATGCACAATGCTCACAGATGTCCAATCGGAATGTATCCATTTATATATGCCTTTGCAGCAGCCCCAGCCCCAGCCCCTCCACCCCAACCCCACAGCCTGTGTCGAAGGGCGTCGTCACTTGTGTGGGAATAGAGAAAGATAATTGGGGGTGATAGGGAATGGGGAACAGATGGACTGTCCCTACCCCTCCTACTTCCACTCTCCCTCCCCACTCTTCACCCTCTCTCCTCTCCCCCTCCCTCCCCTCCCACACCCGCTCTTCCCCCTCCACCACCCCTCTTCACCCCATCTCCCCCCACCCCCTTCCCCTCTCTCTTGCACCACTCCCCGCTACCCCTATGCCCCTCACTCCCCACTCTTCCACTCTCCATCCCCCACCTCTCTCCGTCCACCCTCCCTCTATCCCTCTCTTCCCCCTACTCCTCTCCCCTTCCCCTCATCCCCTCTCTCCACCTCTAACATCCCCTCCCCACCTCTCCCCCCTTCCTGCCCTCCCCGCTCTCCTACCACTCCCCACTCTCCTCCCCCTCCCGCAACCTGCTCTCTTCTCCCTCACCAATCTCTCCCGTTTCCTCCTCCCCCTCTCCCCTCCCTCCCCCTCTCCTCTCCTCTTCTCTCCCCACCCCGTCTCGCTCTCCCCTCTTCTCTCCCCACCCCGTCTTCCTCTGCCCCCTCCCGCCGCCTGTGTTTGGGGGATGGTTAGTGTGAGTGTGATGCCGCAGCCCCCCCTCCCGCTAACGCGCGTTTGGGAAAACAGCACGTCAACAGTCTCTCTGTTTTTAAGACGGAACTGAAGATGCTGGAAAATCGAACGTACACAAAAAAAAACGTATAACCTCAGCGGGTGCAACAGCATCTATGGATCGAAGGAAATAGGTAACATTACGGAAGAAAACCAGTCTGAGGATGGACTTCGGCCAAAAGCATTGCCTATTTCCTTCGCTCCATAGATGCTGCTGCTCCCGCTGAGGTTATACAGTTTTTTTTGTGTACCAGTCTCTCTCTCTCTCTCTCTCTCCCTCTCTCTCCCTCTCTCTCCCTCTCTCTGCCTCTCTCTCCCCCTCTCTCCTCCTCTCTCCCCCTCTCTCCTCTCTCTCTCTCTCTCTCTCTCTCTCTCTCTCTCTCTCTCTCTCTTATCTCTCTCTCTCTCTCTCTCTCTCTCTCTCTCTCTCTCTCTCTCTCTCTCTCTCTCTCTCTCTCTCTCTCTCTCTCTCTGCCCTTCTCTCTTCACAGCCCGCGGATCGACTCATGCACGCACGCTCCATCTCCCCCTTCACCTTTCTCCCCATCCTACCCTTCCTCTCTCCACCCCTCTCCTCTCCCCCCTCCTCTCTCACCACATTCCTCTCCCCCTTCCTCTCCCCCCTTCCTCTCCACCCTCCTCCTCCCCCTCTTCAACTTTTTTTTCAAACATTAAATTTTCTTTTTCTGCACCCCACCTCTAGACGCACCTGAGAGGTGAGGGCTATTCGTCAGTGGATAGGGTGGAGATGGGATAAAATAAGCAAATTAAAAAATTAAAATAATATTAAGGGGTGTGATGAGTGTGTGTGTTTGTGGGTGCCAGATTCCCACGCCACAACCGTGCTTTGGAGGAAAGGGGTGGTTAGTGTGACGCCACAGCCCCCCCTCCCCCCGCAAACGCACGTTCGGTGTCCAGACCCAACGGGTCTGCACTTGGTCTAGTATTATATTAAAACTCTGTGGCTGCCTGACTTGTGTCTGCCATCCGCCTGACTTGTGTCACAAATCCCATTTGATACCGCCCTAGGCCCACACACCACGCGGAAACGCCGATATTTTTTACCATTTCTAAAGAGATTACATTTATCTATAAGAATAGACACTCCTGATTAAATTTGGTACACTTTTTGAAATAAAATACTTCTCCCCCCCACCCCAACATTTCAAAATGTTAAACAAACAGCTCTCAGCCATAGAATGTTAGTGAAGTTTAAATTGTGTGATGTCACAATGCCCGATACTCAAACATGTCCAATCGGAATGGACCCATTTACATATGCCTTTGCAGCAGCCCCAGCCCCAGCCCCTCCCCCCCAACCCCACAGCATGTGTCGAAGGGCGTCGTCACGAGTGTGGGGTGATAGGGAATGGGGAAATTACAAAATGTATTAAAAAAAACCAGCTCTCAGCAATAGAATGTTAATGAAGGTTCCGTTTTGTGATGTCACAATGCCCAATGCTCACAGATGACAAATCGGAATGGATCCATTTACATATGCCTTTGCAGCAGCACCAGCCGCAGCCCCTCCCCCCACCCCCGCAGCCTGTGTCGAAGGGCGTCGTCACGTGTGTGGGAATAGAGAAAGAGGATTGGGGGTGATAGGGAATGGGGAACAGATGGACTGTCCCTACCCCTCCCCCTTCCACTCTCCCTCCCCACTCTTCACCCTCTCTCCTCTCCCCCTCCCTCCCCTCCCACCCCCTCTCTTCCCCCTCCAGCACCCCTCTTCACCCCCATCTCCCCCCACTCCTTCCCCTCTTTCTTGCACCACTCCCCGCTACCCCTCTGCCACTCACTCCCCACACTTCCCCTCTCCCTCCCCCACCTCTCTCCATCCCCCTCCCTCTCTCCCTGTCTTCCCACTACTCCTCTCCCCTTCCCCTCATCCCTTTTCTCCACCTCTATCATCCACACACCCCCTCTCCCCCCTTCCTGCCCTCCCCGCTCTGCTCCAACTCCCCACTCTGCTCCCCCTCCCTCTCCCCCACCCTGCTCTCTTCTCCCTCACCAATCTCTCCCCTTTCCTCCTCCCACTCTCCGCTCCCTCCCCCTCTCCTCTTCTCTCCCCACCCCGTCTCCCTCTCCCCTCTTCTCTCCCCACCCCGTCTTCCTCTCCCCCGTTCCCCCCGAGTGTGTTTGGGGTGTGGTTAGTGTGAGTTTGGGGGGGGGGGGGGTAGTGTGAGTGTGATGCCGCAGCCTCCCCTCCCGCAAACGCGCGTTGAGAAAACAGCCCGCCAACAGTCTCTCTGTCTTTAAGACGGAACTGCAGATGCTGGAAAATCGAAGGTACACAAAAAAAACTGTATATCCTCAGCGGGTGCAGCAGCATCTCTGGATCGAAGGAAATAGGCAACGTTTCGGTAGAAAACCCGTCTGAGGATGGGCTTCAGCCCAAAGCATTGCCTATTTCCTTCGCTCCATAGATGCCGCTGCACCCGCTGTGTTACTCCAGCTTTTATTTGTGTACCAGTCTCCCTGTCTCTCCTCTCTCTCTCTCTCTCTTCTCTCTCTCTCTCTCTCTGCCCTTCTCTCTTCACAACCCGCGGCTCGACTGATGCGCGCCCGCTCCAACCCCCCCCCCACGTTCACCTCTCTCCCCCATCCTCTCTTTCCTCTCTTCACCCCTCTCCTCTCTCCCCCTTCCTCTCCACCCTCCCCCTCTTCAATTTTTTTTTTCTAACATTAAATTTTCCCTCTGCCCCAAACCCCTCTAGACGCATCTGAGAGGTGAGGGCTATTCGTCAGTGGATAGGGTGGAGATGGGATAAAAGAAGCAAATTAAAATATTAAGATAATATCAAGGGGTGTGATGAGTGTGTGTGTTTGTGGGTGCCGGATTCCGTGCTTTGGAGGAAAGGGGGCGATTAGTGTGACGCCACAGCCCCCCCCCCCCGCAAACGCACGTTCGGTGTCCAGAACCAACGGGTCTGCACTTGGCCTAGTATTATATTAAAACTCTGTGGCTGCCTGACTTGTGTCTGCCTTCCGCCTGACTTGTGTCACAAATCCCCTTTGATACCGCCCTAGGCCCACACAGCACGCGGAAACGCCGATATATTTTACCATTTCTAAAGAGATTACATTTATCTTTACGAATAGATACTCCTGACTAAATTTGGTCGTGTTTAAGTACACTTTTTAAAATAAAATACTTCTCCCCCCCCACCCCAACATTTCAAAATGTTACAAAAACAATGCCCGATGCTCACACATGTCCAATCGGAATGGATCCAAGCCCGATGCTCACACATGTCCAATCGGAATGGAACCATTTACATATGCCTTTGCAGCAGCCCCAGCCCCAGCCCCCCCCCAACCCCACCGCCCGTGTCAAAGGGCGTCGTCACGGGTGTGGGCGTGATAGGGAATGGGGAAATTTCAAAATGTTTAAAAAAACAGCTCTCAGCAATAGAATGCTAATGAAGGTTCCGTTTTGTGACGTCACAATGCCCAATGCTCACAGATGACAAATCGGAATGGATCCATTTACATATGCCTTTGCAGCAGCCCCAGCCCCAGCCCCTCCCCACACCCCCCCCACGCAAACGCACGTTCGGTGTCCAGACCCAACGGGTCTGCACTTGGTCTAGTATTATATTAAAACTCTGTGGCTGCCGACTTGTGCCTGCCATCCGCCTGACTTGTGTCACAAATCGCCTTTGATACCGTTCTAGGCTCACACAGCACGCGGAAACGCCGATATGTTTTACCATTTCTGAAGAGATTACATTTATCTTTACGAATAGACACTCCTGATTAAATTTGGTCGTGTTTAAGTACACTTTTTAAAATAAAATACTTCTCCCCCCCAAACATTTCAAAATGTTTTTAGAAAAACTCCTCTCAGCCATAGAATGTTAGTAAAGATTCCGTTGTGTGATGTCACAATGCACAATGCTCACAGATGTCCAATCGGAATGTATGCATTTACAAATGCCTTTGCAGCAGCCCCAGCCTATCTATCTATCTATCTATCTATCTATCTATCTATCTATCTATCTATCTATCTATCTATCTATCTATCTATCTATCTATCTATCTATCTATCTATCTATCTATCTATCTATCTATCTAACTATCTATCTATCTATCTATCTATCTATCTATCTATCTATCTATCTATCTGTCTATCTATCTATCTATCTATCTATCTATCTATAATATATTAAAACTCTGTGGCTGCCATCCGTCCGACCGGCCGACTGACTTGTGCCACCCAGCCCCTTTGATACCGCCCTAGGCCCACACCGCACGCGGAAACGCCGATATTTTTTCCATTTCTAAAGAGATTTCATTTTTCTTTACGAATAGCCAATCCTGATTAAATTTCGTCGTGTTTATGTACACTTTTTAAAATAAAATACTTCACCCCACCCCCCCCCCCCCAACATTTCAAAATGCTTTTAAAAAACAGCTCTCAGCAACAAAATGTTAGTTAAGGTTCACTTGTGTGATGTCACAATGCCCAATGCTAACAGATGTCCAATCGGAATGGATCCATTTACATTTGCCTTTGCAGCAGCCCAGCCCCAGCCCCTCCCCCCACCCCCGCAGCCTGTGTCGAAGGGCGTCGTCACGTGTGTGGGAATAGAGAAAGAGGATTGGGGGTGATAGGGAATGGGGAACAGATGGACTGTCACTACCCCTCCTACTTCCACTCTCCCTCCCCACTCTTCCCCCTCTCTCCTTTACCCCTCCCTCCCCTCCCACCCCCTCTCTTCCCCCTCCACCACCCCTCTTCACCCCCATCTCTCCCCCACCCCCTTCCCCTCTCTCTTGCACCACTCCCCGCTACCCCTCTGCCCCTCATTCCCCACTCTTCCCCTCTCCCTCCCCCACCTCTCTCCCTCCCACCTCCCTCTCTCCCTCTCTACCCCTACTTCTCTCCCCTTCCACTCATCCCCTCTCTCCACCTCTAACATCCCCTCCCCCCTCTCCCCCTTCCTGCCCTCCCCGCTCTCCTCCAACTCCACACTCTCCTCCCCCTCCCTCACCCACACCCTGCTCTCTTCTCCCTCACCAATCTCTCCCCTCTCTTCCTCCCCCTCTCCTCTTCTCTCCCCACCCCGTCTCCCTCTCCCCTCTTCTCTCCGCATCCCGTCTTCCTCTCCCCCCCCCCCCCCGCCTGTGTATGGGGGGTGGTTAGTGTGAGTGTGATGCCGCAGCCCCCCCCCCTCCCGCAAACGCGCGTTGGGAAAACAGTCCGCCAACAGTCTCTCTATCTTTAAGACGGAACTGCAGATGCTGGTAAAATCGAAGGTACACACAACAACAAAAAAAATAATAACCTCAGCGGGTGCAGCAGCATCTATGGATCGAAGGAAATAGGCAAAGTTTCGGGAGAAACCCCGTCTGAGGATGGGCTTCGGCCCAAAGCGTTGCCTATTTCCTTCGCTCCATAGATGCTGCTGCACCGCTGTATTTCTCCAGCTTTTTTGTGTGTACATGTCTATCTGTCTCTCCCCTCTCTCTCTATCTCTCTCTGCCCTTCTCTCTTCACAGCCCGCGGCTCGACTCATGCACGCCCCCTCCAAACCCCCCCCCCTTAACCTCTCTCCCACATCCTCTCATTCCTCTCTCCACGCCTCTCCACCACCGCCCCCACTCCTCTCTCCCTCTCCACCCTCCTCCTCCCCCTCTTCAATTTTTTTTCCTAACATTAAATTTTCTCTCTCTGTCCCCCCCCCTCTAGACGCACCTGACAGGTGAGGGCTATTCGTCAGTGGATAGGGTGGAGATGGGATAAAAGAGGCAAATTCAAAAATTAAGATAATATCAAGGGGTGTGATGAATGTGTTTGTTTGTGGGTGCCGTGCTTTGGAGGAAAGGGGCTGGTTAGTGTGACGCCACAGCCCCCCCCCCCCGCAAACGCACGTTCGGTGTCCAGACCCAACGGGTCAGCACTTGGTCTAGTAATATATTACAACTCTGTGGCTGCCATCCGTCCGTCCGGCCGACTGACTTGTGCCACCCAGCCCCTTTGATACCGCCCTACGCCCACACCGCACGCGGAAACCGCCGATATTTTTTCCATTTCTAAAGAGATTTCATTTTTCTTTACGAATAGCCACTCCTGATTAAATTTCGTAGTGTTTGTGTACACTTTTAAAAATAAAATACTACTCCCCCCCCCCAACATTTTAAAATGTTAAAAAAACTGCTCTCAGCCATAGAATGTTAGTGAAGGTTCCGTTGTGTGATGTCACAATGCCCAATGCTCACAGATGTCCAATCGGAATGGATCCATTTACATATGCCTTTGCAGCAGCCCCAGCCCCAGCCCCTCCCCCCCATCCCCGTAGCCTGTGTCGAAGCGCGTCATCACGTGTGTGGGAATAGAGAAAGGGGATTGGGGGTCATAGGGAATGGGGAACAGATGGACTGTCCCTACCCCTCCCCCTTCCACTCTCCCTCCCCACTATTTCCACACTCTCACTCCACCCCTCTCCTCCTCCCTCCACATTCTTCCCCTCCCTCCCCTACCCCATCTCTCTCCTCCCCTCCCTCTCCCATCCCTCCCCCCCTCCCGCACACCTCTCTTCCCCTCCACATCCCTATCACGCCATCCCCATTCCTCTCTCACATCTCCCTCTCCTCACGCTCTTCCTCTCCTCCCCCCACCACCCCCATCCCTCTCTCCCCCACCCCCCTTCCCTCTCCCCCTCCCCTCCCCCACCCCCATCCCTCTCTCCCCACCCCCTTCCCTCTCCCCTCCCCTCCCCCACCCCTTCCCTCTCTCCCCCACCCCCCACCCCCTTCCCTTTCCCACCCCTTCCCTCTCCCCCCACCCCTTCCCGCTCCCCACTCTTCACCCTCAATCCACACTCTTCCCCCTCTACCTCCTACCCCATCTCCCTCCTCTCCTCCCCCCACACCTCTTTCACCCTCCCCTCTCTCCTCCCCTCCACCACCCCTCTCTCATCCCCTCTCCATCTCCCTCTCTCCCCCTCCTCCTCCACCCCCATCCCTATCTACCCACCACCCTTCCCTCTCTACCCCACCCCTTCCCTCTCTCCAATTATCTAAATCCATTGCTATTCTTAACAAAACAAAGGATCTGTTGAATAAGAAGTGTTTGTATATATTGTATTGCTCGCTTATAAATGCTATATATGTCATATTGTGTTGAAGTTTGGGGAAATGTATATAAAAACAAATATAGACCCTATAATTAAACTCCAGAAAAGAGCTATTAAAATAATACATAAAGCTTCTTACCGTGAAACTACAAATCCATTATTCATAAAAGTCCAGTACCTTAAATTTTTTTGGATATTGTGTATGTAAAGACATTAGAAATATTTTTCCGAGTTAGGAATAAAAGCCTTCCTGTTAGTATTCAAAAAAAATTTAAATCAAGAGAAGGACATTATAATTTAAGAGGGTTGTGTATTTTTGAAACATGTAAAGTGAGAACCAATGTAAAATATAGATGTGTCTCAGTTTTGGGAGTCAAGTTATGGAACGGGCTTAGTGATGAGTTGAAATTTTGTAGCTCTCTGTCGAGTTTCAAAAAAGCTTTAAAATGTAAAATAATTAAGCATTATAATGTAAAATGATTAAAATGTAAAATAAGTAAGGATTACAATTTAGAGTAAATTTTACTTTCTCTCTTTCCTTTGTAATGCTGGTATTCTGGGTTATCTTATCTTATGGATTGTATAGGATAGGCAAAAATAAGCTTTGTGGCTTCAGCCTATTCCTTTTTCGGTCATTGATTATTTGAACATTGTGTGAAATGGATACAGTGTTGGTTCATATTCACACAGATTGTAAAGTTTTGTTCTTTTTAATGTATGACCGAAATAAACTATTCATTCATTCAATCATTCATATTTACCATCTTGCCTTTGCTTATTTGTTCCCGTGATATATGAATCCAAGACTTACATTTAAAGATGAACAAAATATCAATTTAAAGACAGATATTAACTAATTTCCCCGATTGATTATGAATATCGATTTCTTTAACATCCCCTCTCTCTCCGTCACTCCCCCACCCGAGTGGTACGAGCTCCAAAGTCGTCTTGTTGAGTCTCATTGTGTGAGAAGGAACTGCAGATGCTGGTTTAAACCGAAGAGAGACACAAAATGCTGGAGCAACTCAGCGGGACCTGCAGCATCTCTGGAGAGAAGGAATGGGTGATGTTTCGGGTAGAGACCCTTCTAAAGATTTTGGGTAGAGACCCTTAGAAGGGTCACGACCAGAAACGTCACCCATTCCTTCTCTCCAGAGACGCTGCTTGATCCATGCCGGTCACCAGGGTAAATTCGGCACAAAGACACTCAAGGCAGCGGCGCAACGCTTCCGACGCCTCCGACGGCCCGGGACTCTTGCACTGAGGCTGCTCCATGGCCGGAGCTGCAGCGAGCGACTCGCCATCCCGGCAAACACTCCCCCCTCTGCCCCGCCGCTGCGTCTGCTTCCATCCCTCCCTCAGCCCCAGCTCTCAAACGCCCGCGGCCCATGCACTTAATATGAGTTTTGAAATTCTCGTTGATCACAGAATATCTCATGGCAGAGCGTGAGAAATTTGTGATCAGCGTGAGAGCGTGAGAAATTGACGAAATGAGTGAGTCTCATGCTCAAAGCCTGAGAGTTGGCAGCCCTGCCGTAGTTCTGTGATTCCGAGCCTGTTTCGTAGCCCTCAGGGCTGTTTTATAAGCTCCGGGCCTGTGTTGTGGGCTCACATCCTATATTTTAGGTCCCAGGCCTGTGTTTTGGACTTTGTCCAAGTTCTGAAACTTTTGAGCCTGTGTTTCGTAGCCCCCAGGCTTGTGTCATAGGCCCCAGGCCTATGTCATAGTCTCCAGGCCTGAGTGATAGCCTCCAAACCTGTGTCATAGCCTCCAGCGCTGTGTCATAGGCTCCGGGCCTGTATCATAGGCTCCGGGCCTGTGTTTTAAGCTCTGGGTCTGTGTTATAGGCTCCAGGCTTTTGTTGAAAGCTCCAGGCTCGTGTTGTAGGCTCCAGGCCTGTGTTATAGCTCCAGGCCTGTGTAATAGGCTCCGGGCCTGTGTTATAGGCTCAGGGACTATGTCATAGCCTCCAGCGCTGTGTCATAGGCTCCGGGCCTGTATCATAGGCTCCGGGCCTGTGTTTTAGGCTCTGGGTCTGTGTTATAGGCTCCAGGCTTGTGTTGAAAGCTCCAGGCTCGTGTTGTAGGCTCCAGGCCTGTGTGGTAGGCTCCAGGCCTGTGTTGTAGGCTCCAGGCCTGTGTTATAGCTCCAGGCCTGTGTTATAGGCTACGGGCCTGTGTTATAGGCTCAGGGACTGTGTTTTAGGCTCCAGGCCTGTGTTTTAGGCTCTGGGCCTGTGTTGTAGGCTCTGGGCTTAAATTCTGGGCCACAGGACTGTATTATAGGCTCTGTCAGATCACCTCCTCCATCAGGATATCAGCAGAGAGCAGAGGCCAGCCCGACTGAAGTCCCGTCACCTCTTTGATCCACATGGAAAACTCCTAGCATCCATCCAGCCAACTGAGACAAAAGCACACTGGTAAGCCACCATGTGGTCACAGGAGTGGAAGGCAACCTCATCTCCATTACACAGCTACATCTCTTCACCAGATAAAAGCTGTCCAGGGTCTGACCTCCCCAGAGGACCATGAGTGAAGCTCAACAGACTTGGTCCTTGAGTTGGGCGTTTCAATGCAGCATGTGGAGAATGGGGCTTCGCCAGAGCCCAGCCTGTGAATGCGGAGCAGAACAACAGACAGCCAACCATGTCATCTCTGGGTGCCCGCTCTACCACCCACCAAATGGAGCTCAGGGCCTGGCAGACATTGACGCAGAGACAACAACCTGGCTGCTCAACACCCGGCTTGAGATCCAACTATTCCTTTGGTTTATTTATGTTTCATTCGTAAAAAGAAGGGCTTTGTTATAGGCTCTGGGCCTGTGCTAAATTTATAGTCTGCATGTCTAAGTTCTGGGCTTTGGCCTAAGTTCTGGCACCACGAGCCTGTGTTTTGTAGGCCACATAGGCTCCAGGCCTGTGTTTTATGCTTTGGCCCAAGTTCTGGGCTTTGGCCTAAGCTCTGGGCCTCGGGGATGTGTTGAAGGCTCCGGGCCTGGTTGTGGGCTTTGGCCTACATTCTACGCCTCCAATTCTGTGTTTTGTGGGCCTCATGTTTGTGTTGTAGGCACCGAGCCTGTGTTATAGGCTCCAAGCCTAGGTTCTGGGCTTCCGAGTCTGTGATGTGGGCCCCAGGCTTGTGTCATAGACTCCGGGCCTGTGTTGTGGGCTTTGGCCTAAGTTCTATCCCCATCTCTCTCTCTCCCTCCCTCTCCCCCTTCTCTCTTCCCCCTCTCGCTCTCCCCCCTCTCTCCCTGCCCCCTCTCTCTCTCTCCCCTTCTCTCTCTCCCCACTCTCTCTCCCCCCTCCCTCTCCTCCTCCTCTCTCTCTCTCACTCTCCCCCTCTCTCCCCTCTTTATCTCTCCCCTCTTTATCTCTCCCCTCTTTCTCACCCCCCCTCTCTCTCCATCCACTCCTCCTGATCCGAAATGCCACCACAATTCCGGAGAAGATCACGATCAAGAGAAGACCGCAGAATAAAGCGAGAATGGCGATTCTTGGAGGATATGGGGTGGAAACAACCACTTTCTCGCCCTGGAAACATGAGGCAAAAGTCGGCCATCTTGAAACAAGATTTAAGAATAAGAAGTAAGCCATTTAGAATGGAGACGAGGAAACACTTTTTCTCACAGAGAGTGGTGAGTCTGTGGAATTCTCTGCCTCAGAGGGCGGTGGAGGCAGGTTCTCTGGATACTTTCAAGAGAGAGCTAGATATGGCTCTTAAGGATAGCGTAGTCAGGGGATATGGGGAGAAGGCAGGAACGGGGTACTGTTTGGGGATGATCAGCCATGATCACATTGAATGGCGGTGCTGGCTCGAATGGCCTACTGCTGCACCTACTGTGTATTGTCTAAAATATCGCCCTCGCTCATTTTCCGTTATTTTACTTCAGAGATACAGCGTGTAAACAGGCCCTTCAGCCCACCAAGTCCGCGCCGAACAGCAATCGCCCGTTCACGCACTGGTTTAGTTTAGAGTTACAGCGCGGAAACAGGCCCTTCGGCCCACTGAGTCCACGCCGACCAGCGATCGCCCGTTCACACACTAGTTTAATTTGGAGATACAGCATGAAAACTCAACTACATTCATATTTGAAACTCCCTCCTCTCCTCCCCTAACTGATACCCTAACTGATTAACTTACCACTGGCGATCTCCAGGTGGACGGTCCTGTTGAGGCACCTTCCCGGGAGAGAGATTTAGACAATAGACAATAGGTGCAGGAGGAGGCCATTATGCCCTTTGAGCCAGCACCGCCATTCAATGTGATCATCCCCAATCAATACCCCGTTCCTGCCTTCTTCCCATGTCGCATGAATCCGCTATCTTTAAGAGCTCTATCTAGCTCTCTCTTGAAAGTATCCAGAGAACCTGCCCCCACCACCCTCTGAGGCAGAGAATTCCACAGATTCACAACTCTCTGTGTGAAAAAGTGTTTCCTCATCTCCGTTCTAAATGGCCTACCCATTATTCTTAAACTGTGGCCCCTGGTTCTGGACTCCCCCAACATCGGGAACATGTTTCCTGCCTCTAGCGTATCCAAACCCTTAATAATCTTATATGTTTCAATAAGATATCCTCTCATCCTTCTAAACTCCAGAGTGTACAAGCCCAGCCGCTCCATTGTCTCACCATATGACAGTCCGGCCATCCCGGGAATTAACCTTGTGAACCTACGCTGCACTCCCTCAATAGCAAGAATGTCCTTCCTCAAATTAGGGGGCCAAAACTGCACACAATACTCCAGGTGTGGTCTCACTAGGGTCCTGTACAACTACAGAAGGTCCTCTTTGCTCCTATACTCAACTCCTCTTGTTGTGAAGGCCAACATGCCATACGCTTTCTTCACTGCCTACTGTAGCTGCATGCTTACTTTCATTGACTCCCCTTCCCCCCCTCTCCCTCCTCCCCCTCCCCTTTCCTCTCCTCTCCACCCTCCTTTCTTCCCCGCTCCCTCCCTTTCCTCCGACCTCCCCCCCCCCACTTTTCTCCCCGCTCCTCCCCACTTTTCTCCCCGCTCCTCCCCACTGTCTTCCCCTCTCCTCCCCACTTTCTTCCCCATTTCCCACCCCTTCCTCCCGTCGCCACTTCTTCCCTATCCTCTCCTCCTTTCCTCCCCTCCCCTCTTTCCTCCCCTCTCCAGCCCCCCCCCTTTCCTCCCAACCACTCCCCTCCCCTCTTCCTTCTCTTTTCTCCCCTTTCCTCCCTTCCCCTCTGCTCCTGGAAGTAGTCGATTGTACAGGAATTTGAAGGGAATCTGATTGGTGATTGGACGCGACGCCCTTGGAGACAGCGGGTGATTGGCCGGAAATTAGACTGGCGAGGATGTTAAGGGAAGCTGGTCGGTGATTGGACGCAATCCCCTTGACGACAGCGGCTGATTGGACGCCCAGTGACCGCATTATGTGATTGGACGCGAGTCCCCTTGGAGACAGCGTCTGATTGGCCGCGTAAAAGGGCGGGAGGCGCGAGGAGTCGGTTACAGAAACAGTTTGGATCCAAATTTGCGGGAGAGAGAGAGAAAGAGAGAGAGCGAGAGAGAGAGAGAGAGAGAGAGAGAGAGAGAGAGAGAGAGAGAGAGAGAGGGGGAAGGAATGATGGATGGAGTGAAAAAGAATATGGAGGGAGGGATTTCTCCCCCTCTTCCCCCTCTCTCCCCCCTACCCCCTCTCTCTTCCCCTCTTTCTCTTCCCCTTCTCGCTTCCCCCTCTCTCTCCCCCTCTCTCTTCAGGCCCGTACAAAGCTTTTCAAAAAGGGGTGGCATGACAGAATTACAAACATTTTAATGTGAAATAATGAGCGTGAAGCGTGAAGTCCCTCGATGCCGGGGTCCAGGGCCCAATTAAGGGCCCTGGAAGCTCAGGGGTTTTAGATGCTCTCTGATGCATTCTGAACCTTATTTTGGAGCATTTTTGCACCAAATTTATGACCAATATTTCAGAAATTAACAGGAATCTGA
This sequence comes from Malacoraja senta, assembly GCA_038087875.1. Taxonomy (NCBI): domain Eukaryota; kingdom Metazoa; phylum Chordata; class Chondrichthyes; order Rajiformes; family Rajidae; genus Malacoraja; species Malacoraja senta. The sequence continues at coordinate 620,927 of JAXLNO010002763.1, read as the reverse complement.
GAGGTAGCTTTTTCACACAAAGGGTGCTGGGTGTATGGAACGAGCTGCCAGAGGAGGTAGTTAAAGCTGGGACTATCCTAATGTTTAAGAGACATTTGGACACGTACATGGACAGGACAGGTTTAGATGGATAAGGGCCAAACGCGTGTGAGTGGGACAAGTGTAGATGGGACATGTTGGTCGGTGTGGGCAAGTTGGTCTGAAGGGCCCGTTTCCACTGCATCACTCTATGACAAAAAAGTTAACAAGAAAAATGCATGTAGATAAGTAGTGCAGATTTGAAAGAGGAGTGAAATGTAAAGGCAGAGAGAGGTTTATGGGTGGAAAGGAACATAGGAAAGGAGGGGGAGGGTGGGCTTGGGAAGATGGGTGAAGGGAAAATAGACACAAAGTGTTGGAGTAACTCAGCGGGGCAATAACAATAAACAATAGGTGCAGGAGTAGGCCATTCGGCCATTCGAGCCAGCACCGCCATTCAACGTGATCATGGCTGATCATCCCCAATCAGTACGCCCTTCCTGCCTTCTCCCCATATCCCCAGACTCCGCTATTTTTAAGAGCCCTATCTAGCTCTCTCTTGAAAGTATCCAGCGAACCTGCCTCCACCACCCTCTGAGGCAGAGAATTCCACAGACTCACCATTCTCTGTGAGAAAAAGTGTTTCCTTGTCTCCGTTCAAAATCGCTTACTCCTCATTCTTAAACTGTGGCCCCCTGTTCTGGACTCCCATAACATCGGGAACATGTTTCCTGCCTCTAGCCTGTCCAAATCCTTAACAATCTTATATGTTTCAAGGCAGCATCTCTGGAGAACATGGAAAGGTGACGTTTCACAGACTGCTGGAGTAACTCAGTGGATCAGGCAGCATCTCTGGAGAACATGGATAGGTGACATGTCACAGAGTGCTGGAGTAACTCAGTGGATCAGGCAGCATCTCTGTCGAAAAGGTATAGATTATATTTCGGTCAAGACCCTTCTTCAGTAATATGCATGATGTGACATGCATAGACATTCCTGAATGTTACCCAAACCATCGTGAGCTAGTTTGTGACGGTGCTTGCCCTCTCCTATTACGTCTTTGCTGCCTTGGGTGATGTAGTTACATGACATGAGCTTTGGGACATGGTGTGAAGCTGTTGCAGTCTGTCCCAGCCTGGTAAAAGCTGGATGGAGTGGATGTGGAGAGGATGTTTCTACTAGTGGGAGAGTCTAGGACCAGTGGCCACAGCCTCAGAATTAAAAGACATTCCTTTAGGAAGGAGATGAGTAAGAATTTCTGAAGTCAGAGGGTGGTGAACTGTGGAATTCATTGCCACAGACAACTGTGGACGCCAAGTCAATGGGCATTTTTCAGGAGGAGATTGATAGATTCTTGATTGATACGGGTGTCAGAGGTAATGGGGAGAAGGCAGGAGAATGGGTTTGAGAGTGAAAGATAGTCATAGAGTGATACAGTGTGGAAACAGGCCCTTCGGCCCAGCATGCCCCATCTACACTAGTCCCACCTGCCCACGTTTGATCCATATCCCTCTAAACCTGTCCTATCCATGTACATGTCAAACTGTTTCTTAAATGTTGCGATAGTCCCTGCCTCAACTACGTCCTCTTGCAGCTTGTTGCGTACACCTACCACCCTTTATGTGAAAAATATATCCCTCAGATTTCTATTAAATCTTTTCCCCTTCACCTTAAGCTTATGTCCTCTGCTCCTCGATTCACCTACTCTGGGCAAAAAACTCAACCTGATCTATTCAAATCATGATTTTATACACCTCTATTAGATCATCCCTCATCCTCCTGAGCTCCATGAAATAGAGTCCCAGCATACTCAACCTCTCCCTATAGCTCTGGCCCTCTAGTCCTGGCAACATCCTCGTAAATCTTCACTGTACCCTTTCCAGTTTGATGACATCTTTCCTATAACATGGTGCCTAGAACTGAACACAATACTCTGAATGCGGCCTCACCTTCTTATGCAACTGCAACATGACCTCCCAACTTCTATACTCAGCCTGACCCGCTGAGTTACTCCAGCACTCTGTGAAACACCACAGAACAGGGCAAGATTAGCAAGTGTGCTGATGATACAGAATTGAGTGGTTTTGCTGATAGTGAAGATGGTTGTGAAAGATTGCAGCAGGATCTGGATCAATTAGCCAGATGGGCAGAGGAATAGTAAGATTAAACGAGAACTTGCCAGTTTGCAGTTTGATCTTTATTTTATGAGGAGTTACGTTGGTGATTATGTGAAGATGACCCGTCGGGGTGCCTGCGCGTCAATCTTCAAAGCAGCGGTGTGAAATCACAAACAACAAGAACGAAGTAATATAGAAACATAATAAAACGAGTAAATTAAGAACTTCCATCTGACCTTTATGAAAGTGGGTTGGGCGTGGTGGGCACGTAATCACCAACGTAATTCCTCATAAAATAAAGATCAAACTTCAAACTGGTAAGTCCTCGTTTAATCTTACTATCTTACTTCGGAGTCACGTGAGTGACTACGTGAAGATTTTAAAGCTTTGTGATTTCCTGCTGCAGATACAAATCCCGGCTTCTCACTGCATTGATTGACTCGAAACGAGAAATAATCAATAATGCATTAATAATGACATTTGCATGACAAATGCAGTAATTCATTTATGTGAATAATAGTATTAACAGTATCCCCTTTAACCCAGGGGAATTTAAGCAGAACTTAATATAGTATCTGCAAACAGCCCCGTATTGGCAATAGGCCGATGGTAAACGTGTTGAAACACCAAGTTATTAGATCACCCGGCTGCGAAAATATGGTCGACGGGACGTCCTTCGCCCTGGCCGCCAATGTTGCTGCTAAATCGAATGGGATGTAAAAACATCACTGTTCACACCTGCAGCAACCAAGACTTGTTTTAACCATCTTGAAATAGTCTGAACTGACACTATCTTGTATGGTTTTTCGTGATTGATAAACAATCTTGTTTTCATATTTCATAAGACCTTTGTAGCCTTAATGTATTGCCACAAATATGTCTTAACACATAGACATGGATCCATTGAATATGCTAATAAAACACTCTTGAATCCTGTCACACCTGACCCTACTTCATTTGAGTAGGTCATAAAATGTAAAACATAACATAATCCTGAGGTACTTCCATCCTGTGTATCTGTAACTTTTGTAATGTCTGCACTCTCTGTGCATGTTACAAGTGCCATAAGCATTAATACCTTCATGTTGAACTTGGCCAAATCAGAATCATACCAAAGTCGTACCAAGAGTAGCTTAAAACCACTATATTCCAGATTACCATACCTAGGTTTAGAAAGTCTGGAATTAAAATTCCTTTCATTAATCTGGAAATGAAAGAACGAGACTCAACAGGATGTCTTTCCGACCTCATCAATTAAAAAACGAGGACAATGTACTTCCGGCTGAATAAATCGCATTATAACTCAACCCCTCAAATAGAGTGTTTGAGAAAACCTAAGACATTTGAGACATGTGCGGTACAACATTCCATATTATTTTGTACACAGAAACATTTCCCCATTCTTTACATAACGGGAAAGCAGCATTTACAGAGTCACAACCTCAGATTCGCAAATGTACTGCTTTTGAGTGCTCTTCCGCCAGACTGCTGTAAGCATGTCCACAGTATGCCCAGACAATCCTCTTTTTAAAACCTGCAAATTAACAGATCCATACAGGCATATAACGGATGTTACTCTCCAATTACCGGATACACCAGTAAATCCCTTGTTTTGGGAACCTTTATCAGAAACTGCGTCATTAATTCCAATATGGCTGTGTAGACCAGTCCGGTACCACCAGTACCCCAGAGGCAGCATCCTGCTTGATTTTAAGCAGACACCGGTTTATGAGACAGAATGATGGAAAATGCATATAAAAACATACCACCCTAATGTAGCGAGAAAACATCAATCGCTACTGTCTCCTGATGTAGTTCCCGTAACACATATCTCTGTAACTAGTGATTGAGTCTGGATGGAAACAAGTCGTATCTGGCCTCCCAAATCTGACTACTATATCAGTAAAATCTTAAGATTCAACATCCATTCTTTGTTATCATGGAAATCCCCGTAACCTGGTGTCTGCTACGATCTTGAATCTACCTGGTAGATAAATAGCTGAAACCAAATATTTGTCAACACAACAAATCCAGATTTGATTAGCCAATTTGTCACATGACACCGACTTAATTCCACCCATACGATTAATACATGCCATTGCTGTAGTATTGTTAATTTGAAGCTGAACATGCAGATTCGTTGTATTAACAACAAGCTTGGTGCTCATAAACCTTCCAATAGCTGTAAAACGTCGATTCTCCATGTCTGCAAAAATAATGCCTCTTCCATATTCCATCTGTCCACAGATGGATACCATCTCAGTGGCACCAATCCTAGTGCATTGACATCAGTCTGTAAGACCATGGAAAGCTGTTCAATCAGTATCTTGCGTGAACTACTGGAGACATGTTAAATCCACCACTGCAAATCAGAAGCAGCATTTGTTGTTTAACTGCATGGCCTATCAAAAATGGCCACCATGCATCTTAGTGCCTTTTCTTTTTGCTGTCTGTAGCTGCTGGTAGTACAATGGCCCATATTGTTTTGCTGGAAATATCACTAATTTTCCTAGCAAGCTGGCCACCTGTCTTAATTGAAGATTGTTGCTTTTTCAACAGCTTAATGCAACCATCAATCAGCTCTACCCTTTACCCTGCGTAAAATTACTACCATGTCAATTGAATCAATTGTGAAATTAAAATAATCAATTGCTGTAGGTGGCGTTAACCTTGGTTTATCTCTGAATGAATTAAACCCAAAACTTTCAAAAGTGGATTGAACAATTGGGAGAGATAACTCACTAATTCTCTTGTTCGTCTTAATTAGGACATCATCCAGTTAAGCCATCAACATCTGTCCTTGGACTCTAATTAGCCCCAAAAATTGGTTTTACCAATTTAGTGAAATTCTAGGAACTAAAGTTAACCCATTAGACAGAACTTTGAATTGTCAAAATTGTTCATTCAGATAAATTTCAAATATTTTTATCTTACAAATGAACAGGCATTAAGTAATATACATATTTCAGATCTATAGGTGCCATATAACATCTTTTGAAATAATTTGTTTGGCAAAGTCTCCATTTTGAAGTGTCTATACTTCACAACATTTTAAAGACTTGTCAGATCTAAAATACTCCTCACCTTTTTAGGTCGAGAAAATTTAAACACAATTTGGTGGTTTTGATAAACCAAACTTTCAATTACTTGTTTATAGACAAGTTTTCAAATTCAGCTTGAACCTCCATCACTTCTTTTTGTGAAATTGGAGTGTTCTGCTAGGAACATGCTGGATGGCAAATCACTATTTGGATCGAATCAATTCAAAACCTTTGAATAATACTCAGAATAATAAATCTGAAGTAATTTGCCTCCAATATTTGGCTGTTTTTGCCTTAATCTGTTCCCATGAGAACCAGGTCCACCTACCTCCTTTGTCACCTGAGTGACCTATGGTCACTGGCTCCTGGCAGGAAAAACACACGCTTTTTCGTGTTCCCGCTGCCAACTGCGCCCCTGCTTCAATGGTCGACTTGTTCCTGGTGTACGCCCAGGATTTTGTACGATGTCTGAAAGGATACCTCTTCTTCACAGACTTGCCGACCATTGATGTTTTGATCAACCTTGCTGTTTTTGCCTCATCATCCAACTCTTTCCCACGTTTCGTGAGGTTTTTTCTCTGAAGAGTAAGTTGAATGACTGCACATTGCTGGACTTTACAGAGTTGCTGCAACTTGGGGTTGATGGTGGGCCGAATGGCATACTTCCTGAAACAATTCATCTCGAAGTGGGCGCTACATAGCAACCGTAGTGCCACTTGATGCATCTCCATCCATGGCCTCCATCCATTGTTCTTGCAAAAATGCAGTTGTTCCTTAACCGAGCAGCTTCAATATTCTTTGCAGTTTACTTTTCTTAGGCTCACATGCCCTCACCCATCTGACACCTTATATCTTGGTTCACTGCTGGTACTTTCAGCAATACGCAGTTCCTTGGGGTCTCGTGCTTTTGTTGGCATTTTCATCCATCGTAAGCTACTGGAGCTGATGGAAGACACAATAGTTGATCATAGAGGCCACTTCCTCTCCCAGTGGCTTTCCTGACTCTGACGGGGCAGCGAATCGTACTGCCAGGAGTAGAACATCTGGCAGCTGCCGTCTTCGCTTGTATCGGCCTCAACGTCAGACAGGGTCAGAACTCTTACAGAGCAGGAATCGTACTGCCAGAAATAGAACATCAGGCAGCTGCCGTCTTCGCTTGTATCAGAAAACTCTGCTGACCCTGTGCACGCGCCTCATCAATGAGGGTGCTCTCAAACAGCCCTTTGCTAGGTGCTGCTGACCTGGCTTCTGGAGCCTGGCTTTAGCTGCACTCTTCCCTGAGTGTGCTTTGCTTGAGTAACCTGTGTAACAGGCTCTCCATTTGAAAAATCCGCTCAACAGCGGTATCCAGCCCTGGAGTCGAATCCTCCTTATCGAACTCCTCCTCCGTGGGCCTGACGGACTTGAACTTAGCCTTGCGCCCCACGGGCGCTGACTGTATTCTTTTAAGACCCAAGTCCACAGTCGCTACGCTTCCAGCCGGCGACTGTACAGGGGTCTTTGGCAGCTGTTCGCCGACCGCAATCTTGCGACTTTCCACCGGCTTTGCCGCTCGCCTCTTCTCCGTGCCCGTTTTTTCCATGGTGCCTGTGGAAAAAATCGCCACAGACCCACAGCAAACGGACCCGGAAACTTTTGAAAATGTTTTCTTACCTTGTAGATCAAAACTACATTTCCACAACACCGTAAATTGGAGGAAATGCACCTCATATTCCGCCTGGGCAGTCTACATCCTGGTGGCCTGAACGTTGAATTCTCCCAATTCTGCTAGCCCTGGCTGTCCCCTCCCCTTCATCAGCCCTCTGGTTGTCTCCTCCCCTCCCCCAGCCCTCGGGCTCCTCCTCCGCCTTTTCCTTTTTTCCTTTCTTCTCCCCACCCCCTATCAGTCTGAAGAAGGGTTTCGGCCCGAAACGTTACCTATTTCCTTCGCTCCATAGATGCTGCTGCACCCGCTGAGTTTCTCCAGCATTTTTGTGTACTTTCCACTACTTTTCACGTCCGTTCGCGCCAATGCGTCTGACGTAATGACGCGCTGGTGCCACTCACGTGACTCCGAAGTAAAATGGTTGATGGTTGCATGGTTCCTTATAACCATATAACCATTTAACAATTACAGCATGGAAACAGGCCATCTCGGCTCTTATAGTCCATGACGAACACTTATTCTCCCCTTGAAGACCGAGTCGCAGGTACATCAGGTGGTCAAAAATTATTTTGGCTCTTTGGCCTTCATCAGTCAGAGTATTGAGTAGAGAAGCTGGGAGGTCATGTTGCAGTTGTATAAGACGTTCGTGAGACCGCATTTAAAATATTGTGTTCAGATCTGGGCCCCATATTATTGGAAATGTCAAACTGGAAAGAGTACAGAGAAGATTTATGAGGATGTTGCTAGGACTAGAGGGTGTGAGCTATGGGGAGAGGTTGAGTAGGTTGGGACTCTATTCCATGGAGCGCAGGAGGATGAGGTGTACAAAATCATTAGAGGAATAGATCGGGTATGTGCACAGTCTTTTGCCCAGAATAGGGGAACCGAGGACCAGAGAACATAGGTTCAAGGTGAAGGGGAAAAGATTTAATAGCAATCCGAGGGGTAACCTTTTCACACAAAGGGTGGTGGGTATATGGAACAAGCTGCCAGAGGAGGTAGGTGAGGTTGGGACTATCCCATCGTTTAAGAAACGGTTAGACAGATACATGGAAAGGACAGGTTTGGAGGGATATTGACCAAACGCAGGCATGTGGAGATAGTGTAGCTGGTACATTGTTAGCTGGTGTGGGCAAGTTGGGCCAAAGGGCCTGTTTCCACACTGTGTCACTCTATGACTATCCATATTCTCCTGAGATGCTGCCTGACCTGCTGTTGCAGATTGTGCTTCCTCAGCTGCCGTAGTAAGTACTTCCTCTGTTGTGCCTTTTTGACTGTGGAGTCGATGGTAGCCCTCACAAGGTCATTGGAGATGATGGTTCCCAGGAACTTAAAAGAATCCACAGATGTGACTGTGGTGTTGTTGATGGTGAGTGGGGTGAGGGGAGGGGGAGCTCTCCTAAAGTCTACAATCAATTCCACTGTCTAAAGAGCATTGCGCTGCAGGTTTTTGCGATGGAACCAGGACACCAGCTGTGACAATTGCTGTCTGTGGGCAGATTCCTACCCATCCTGGATCAGTCCAATCAGGGTTGTGTCGTCCGCAAACTTTAGAAGCTTGACAGAGGTGTCTGTGGCGGTGCAGTCGTTGGTGTAGAGAGAGTAGATGAGAGGAGAGAGTAGGCAGCCTTGCGATGCTCCTATGCTGAGTGTTTGCGGGTCCGAGATGTGCTTTCCCAGCCTCACATTCTGCTTCCTGTCTGTCAAGAAGCTGGTGATCCACCGACAGAGCGGTTCAGGCACAGTCAACTCGGAAAGTTTGGAGTGTAGTAGTTCGGGCACAATGGTGTTGAATGCAGAGCTAATATCAACAAACAGAATCCTGGCGGTCTAGGTGCTAGAGGATGAAGTGCAGGCCTACATTGACTGCATCATCCACAAATCTATTGGCCGTATGCAGAGGGACTGCAGAGGGAGTTTGTGATATTTTTCAGCTTGGCCAGCACAAGCTGAAAATATAAGACTGAGGTGAGAAAACACTTTTTCACCCAGAGAGTTGTGAATTTATGGAATTCCCTGCCACAGAGGGCAGTGGAGGTCAAATCACTGGAGGGATTTAAGAGAGAGTTAGATAGAGCTCTAGGGGCTAGTGGAGTCAAGGGATATGGGGAGAAGGCAGGCACGGTTTATTGATTGGGGACGATCAGCCTTGATCACAATGAATGGACAAATGGCCTCCTCCTGCACCTATTTTCTATGTTTCTATGTTTCTAAGCCTTTGAAGGGTCTTCATGACTACAGAGGTCAGTGCAACGGGCCTGTAGTCATTAAGCCAAGTAATCCTTGCCTTTTTGGGTACAGGGACAACAGTGGAGACTTTGAAGCAGGAAGGGACAGTACATGTTTGCAGGCACTGGTTAAAAATGTCTGTGAGATTTACAGCCTTTCTGTCTTCTGAAAAGCCTCTCCACCTCCTCTATTTTATTGTTGATGAAGTGATGTTGTTCAGCAAGGAGGGAGTGGGTAATTGGGTGTGAAGTGGTGATTGGAGTGGGGTGGGTGTAGAAGGGCCCAGTCTTTGCAGACTGAGGTCAGGCTGTGAGTGGGTGTGAAGTGTTGGTTGGGGTGGGAAAGGGTCCAGTCTTTTCATACTGGAGCCTTGCCTTAAGTAGGTGTGAAGTGGTGAATGGAAAGGAGAGGGTGCAGGGTCCATTCTTTGCAGACTGGGGTCTGGCTGTGTTTGTTGTGGAGGGGGTACCACGGTTATGTTTCTGATTTTCAAACCTGCAGTAAAACTCAATCCGGTCGTTGGTTAGCTGACAATTGTCCAAAGAGCCGGGGGCTTTCCTCTCATAGCTGGTAATTTCTTGCATGCCCTTCCAAACTGAAGAAGAGTCACCAGCTGAGAACTTGCTCCTCAACTTCTCAGACTACCTTTCCTTGGCAGCTCTGATTCCTCTTCTCAGCTCTTTATCGATTAGGCTATCTTTTAACTATTTAACGATTAGGCTATCGGCTTGACGCATATTTGCTCCCACCCCCCCCCCCCTCCCCACGATCTCGAAATGGAAATGTTACATCTGCATACAATTATCCCATTAAAATGTATATTTATGTCACAAACTGAGAAGGAGAACGTTAAATCGGAAGTGGCAGTGATGCAGTTGAACAAAGGGGACTATGAAGGCATGAGAGGGGAGCTGGCCAAAGTAGACTGGAAAGGGGACCTAGCAGGAATGACGGTGGAATAGCAATGGCAGGAATTTCTGGGCATAATCCGGATGACGCAGGATCATTTCATTCCAAAAAGGAAGAAAGATTCTAAGGGGAGTAGGAGGCAACCGTGACTGACAAGAGAAGTTAGGGATAGAATAAAACTAAAAGAAAAGATGTATAACACAGCTAGGAGAGCCGTAAGCCAGGGGATTGGGAAAATTTCATCGGACAACAAAAGGAAACAAAACGGGCAATACGGGCTGAAAATATGAAGTACGAGGGGAAGCTGGCCAGGAATATAAAGAAGGACAGTAAAAGCTTCTTTAGATATGTTAAGGGGAAAAAGAGTAGCAAAGTCAAATGTGGGTCCCTTGAAATTATTATGGGCAACAAGGAAATGGCAGAAGAGTTGAATAGGTACTTCGGATCTGCCTTCACTAAGGAAGACATAAACAATCTCCCAGATGTACTGGAGGACGGAGGATCTAAAGGGGTAGAGGAACTGAAAGAATGTTTCATTAGGCAAGAAATACTATTCGGCAGGCTAATGGGACTGGAGGATGATAAATCCCCTGGAACTGATGGTCTGCATCCCAGGGTCCTCAGGGAGGTGGCTCTAGAAATATTGGATGCATTGGTGATCATTTTCCAATGTTCAATAGATTCAGGATCAGTTCCTGTGGATTGGAGGATAGCTAATGTTATCCCACTTTTCAAGAACGGAGCGATAGAGAAAACGGGGAATTACATACCAGTCAGCCTGACTTCGGTGGTGGGAAAGATGCTGGAGTCAATTACTAAAGAGGTAATAATGGGGCATTTGGATAGCAGTAAAAGGATTAGTCCAAGTCAACATGGATTTATAAAAGGTAAATCATGCTTGACTAATATTCTGGAAATTTTTGAGGATGTTACAAGTAAAATGGATGAAGGGGTGCCAGTGGATGTAGCGTATCTAGACTTTCAGAAAGGCTTTGATAAGGTCCCGCACGGGAGACTGGTGACTAAAATTAGAACACATGGTATTGGGGGTAGGGTGTTGACATGGATAGAAAATTGGTTGGCATACCGGAAGCAAAGAGTAGGAGTGAAAGGGTCCTTTCCAGAATGGCAGGCAGTGGCGAGTGGAGTGCCGCAATGCTCGGTGTTGGGGCCGCAACTGTTTACCATATATATTTATGATTTGGAATGGGGAATTAGGAGCAACACTAGCAAGTTTGCGGATGACACAAAGCTGGGTGGCAGTGTGAAATGTGAAGAGGATGTTAGGAGGTTGCAGGGTGACCTGGACAGGTTGAGTGAGTGGGCATATGCGTGGCAGATGCAGTATAATATAGATAAATGTGAGGTTATCCACTTTGGTGGCAAAAATAAGGGGGCAGATTATTATCTCAATGGGGTCAGGTTAGGTAAGGGGGAGGTGCAGCGAGACCTTGGTGTCCTTGTCACTGAATGTTGCCGTGCAGGTACAGCAGGCAGTGAAGAAAGCTTGTGGAATTTTGGCCTTCATAACAGGAGGATTTCAGTATAGGAGTAAAGAGGTTCTTCTGCAGTTGTATAGAAACATAGACACATAGAACATAGGTGCAGGAGTAGGCCATTCGGCCCTTCAATATGATCATGGCTGATCATCCAACTCAGTATCCTGTACGTTCCTTCTCTCCATACCCCCTGATCCCTTTAGCCACAAGGGCCACATCTAACACCCTCTTAAATATAGCCAATGAACTGGCCTCAACTACCTTCTGTGGCAGAGAATTCAAGAGATTCACCACTCACTGTGTGAAAAATGTTTTTCTCATCTCGGTCCTGAAAGATTTCCCCCTTATACTTAAACTGTGACCCCTTGTTCTGGACTTCCCCAACATCAGGAACAATCTTCCTGCATCTAGCCTGTCCAACCCCTTAAGAATTTTGTAAGTATCTATATGATCCCCCCTCAATCTTCTAAATTCTAGCGACTACAAGCCGAGTCTATCCAGTCTTTCTTCATATGCTCCTCAGCTTCTGAGGATGCTCCTCAGCTTCTTCCCGCAGGTTATAAGACTGATAAACGGACTTTGCCCCCTGCCAAAGTATCGTGCACCAACTACCAACCCGGACACACTGCAGCAGAGCCACTGTCGTGCCGCTGCCGATCGGAACGCCTGTTGATGTTTAGTAGAGTAGAGTGTTAATTTGTTCATGATATATGTATTTTTACTTCTATTTATTTTTTACTGCACACTGAAATGGACACTGGCTGAGGAACGTTTTTTTGTTTCCTCTGGGTATGCGAATACTCAGGAAATGACAATAAAGATATACAATACAATATGAAAGTCCTGACATCCCAGGAATCAGCGTGGTGAACCTTCACATGGCAAGAATGTCTCTCATCAGATTTGGACACCAAAACTGTACGCAATACTTCAGGTGTGCTCTCACCACGACCCTGTACAACTGCAGTAGAACCTCCCTGCTCCTATAGGGCTCAGGTGAGACCACATCTGGAGTAGTGTGTACAGTTTTGGTCTCCTAATTTGAGGAAGGACATCCTTGTGATTGAGGCAGTGCAGCGTAGGTTCACGAGATTGATCCCTGGGATGGCGGGACTGTCATATGAGGAAAGATTGAAAAGACTAGGCTTGTATTCACTGGAGTTTAGAAGGATGAGGGGCGATCTTATAGACACATATAAATTTATAAAAAGACTGGATGCAGGAAAAATGTTCCCAATGTTGGGCGAGTCCAGAACCAGGGGCCACACTTAGAATAAAGGGGAGGTCATTTAAGACTGAGGTGAGAAAAAACGTTTTCACCCAGAGAGTTGTGAATTTATGGAATTCTCTTCCACAGAGGGCAGTGGAGGCCAAATCACTGGATGGATTTAAGAGAGAGTTAGATAGAGCTCTAGGGGCTAGTGGAGTTAAGGGATATGTGGAGAAGGCAGGCACAGGTTATTGATAGTGGACGATCAGCCAGGATCACAATGAATGGCGGTGCTGGCTCGAAGGGCCGAATGGCCTCCTCCTGCACCTATTTTCTATGTTTCTATAAACTATGTGATTCATATTTTTCGGTATTGTTATCAAGGAAAAGAAAGGAGTTCCAACTGTTTGATATTATTTGGTATAGACCAAGTGCAGACCCGTTGGGTCTGTTCCCCCAACGTGTGGTTGCGGGGGAGGGGGAGGGTCTGGGGCGGGGCGGCATGCGACGTCACACACACTAACTAGCCCCCACACACACGCTGACTACCCCCCTTGATATATTAATATTATTAATTGTCTCCTTTTACCCCATAACCGCTCTATCCACTGACACATAGCCCCCAATTCGCAGGCGCGTCTAGAGAGGGGGAAGGGGGTAGAGAGTGAGGGCAGAGAGAGAATGGGGAGAGTCAGAGAGAAAGGTGCAGTGACGGAAGGGCAAGATAAAGAGGGAGAGTGGGTGAAGGGGAGGAGAAGAGGGAGGGTGGGTGAGGGAGGAGGGGTGAGAGAGATGGGAGGAGAGGGAGAGCGGAAGAGAGAGAGGGGGAGAGAAAGGGAGAGAGGGGGAGAGAAAGGGAGAGAGGGGGATGTGAACGAAGAGAGGGGGGAGGGGAGGGGGAGAGGTGGGCGGGAAGGGAGGGGAGAGGTGGGGGGGAAGGGAGGGGGAGGGGGGATGGGGTGGGGGGATGGGGGCAGGGGCGTGGTGGAGGGGAGGGGAGGATGGAAGGGGCTTTAGGGGAGCGAAGGTGGGGGGGGCAGGGCGGGTGGGGGTTAGGAAGGGGGGAGAGAGAGGGAGTGGGGAGAGAGTGGGGGAGAGACAGAGAGAGAGAGAGAGGGAGAGAGAGAGAGAGAGAGAGAGAGAGAGAGAGAGAGAGAGAGAGAGAGAGAGAGAGAGAGAGGGGAGAGAGAGAGACAAAGGACAAAGGACAAAGGACAAAGGACATTTATTGTCACATACACCAAATGGTGTAGTGAAATTTGTTCTTGCCATGCAGCACAAATAGACACATCATTAAAGAAATTTAACATAAAACATAAAAACATCCCCCCACAATGGATCCCACTGTGGGGGAAGGCACAAAGTCCAGTCCATATCTCCTTGTCCACCCATAGTCTGGCCTATATAGGCCTCCACAGTCGCCGCTACGGGGGCCGATGTTACAGGCCATTCTTCGCCGGGTGATGGTGCTCCGGCGTCGGGAGAACCCTCTCAGCAGCTTGGGACACCTGGAACGGCCGTCTCCCTACCGGAGTCCGCGGCTTCCGAAGCCGACAGGCCGCGCTCGATGGAGCTCCACCACTGGCGATCTCGTCGCGAGATCCCAGGCTCCCGATGTAAAGTTCAGTGCCGCCGCCCGCAGCTGGTCGCTCCACAGTCCCGCAGCTCCGCGATGTTCACCGGCGGTCCCAGCTCACCGGAGTTCCAGCGCGGCGACCCGGGCAAGGCATCGCCCGCTCCGCTCCGCGATATCGCTCCAGCGCTATGCCGCCGCCGAAGCCGAGGTTCTGGGCGGTCCCCTCAGGAAACGCAGCTCCATGCCCGCTGGTAGGCCGCGAGGACGGGTCGAAGGTGCAGCCCAGAGAAAAGCTGCCTCTCCGACCAGGTATGGACCCTAGAAAGTAGTTTCTCCCTCCCCCCCCACCCCCCACATATAAAAGAATAGAACTCTTAAAAAAACAAAACAACTAACTAACTAAAAATAAAAAAAGATGAAAACGGACAACTGCAGGCTGGGCAGCCATACCACACAGGACGGCGCCCCATTATTCAAAAGATGAGGAGAGAGAGAGAGAGAGGGGGGAGAGAGAGAGAGGGGGCGAGACAGAGAGAGCGAAATGCAACCGTGCGTCACGCATTCAGAATGTTCTGGAAACATAGAAACATAGAAAATAGGTGCAGGAGTAGGCCATTCGGCCCTTCCAGCCTACACCGCCATTCAATATGATCATGGCTGATCATCCAACTCAGTATCCTGTACCTGCCTTCTCTCCATACCCCCTGATCCCTTTAGCCACAAGGGCCACATCTAACTCCCTCTTAAATATAGCCAATGAACTGGCCTCAACTACCTTCTGTGGCAGAGAGTTCCAGAGATTCACCACTCTCTGTGTGAAAAATGTTTTTCTCATCTCGGTCCTAAAGGATTTCCCCTTAATCCTTAAACTGTGACCTTTGTCCTGGACTTCCCCAACATCGGGAACAATCTTCCTGCATCTAGCCTGTCCAACCCCTTAAGAATTTTCTATAAGAACCCCCCTCAATCTTCTAAATTCTTGCGAGTACAAGCCGAGTCTATCCAATCTTTCTTCGTATGAAAGTCCTGACATCACAGGAATCAATCTGGTGAACCTTCTCTGTACTCTCTCTATGGCAAGAATAGCGTCCACGTCTCACGCACGAAAGATGTCGGCAGCTCTCTGGAATTCAGAGGAGGTCCACCCCCCCCCCCCCCACACACACACACAGCGGGTCCGATAAAAGCTGTCAATGAAGACAGCAAATGTATTTAAAAAAAACCTCAGGGGGGGGCAGTTGGGCCAGGTGCAAAGGCATTGTCAGGTCAGCAGCTGGGCAACCTTAATACATTTTAAAATGTAAATGAGATCCATTGTAATTAGACATCAGTGAGTTGTCACTTTGACTCATGCAGCAGTTAGATTTTAAAAAATTGAAGTTTTGTGAAGAATGTTATTAAAAATTTGGGGTCATAATTGACCAAATCTAGAGAGGAGTGAATTTTTGAAATCATAAGTTAAATCCCTACCGAAATATGTAAAACTCTCCGCGTATTTGCGTCTGGTTTTCGAGGAAATACGTTTCAAAGGCAAAATGACACACACACACACACACACACACACACACACACACACAACACACACACACACGCGCGCGCACGCACGCACGCACACACACACACGCACGCACGCACGCACGCACGCACGCACGCACACACACACACACACACACACACACACACACACACACACACACACACACACACACACACACACACACACACACACAGAGTTTTAATAGATACTAGACCAAGTGCAGACCCGTTGGGTCTGTTTCCCCAACGCGCGTTTACGGGGGGGGCTGCGGCGTCACACTCACACTAACCACCCCAAACACACAGGCGGGGGGAGGGGGGAGAGGAAAGGAGGGGGAGAAGGGTGGTGAGAGGGGAGGGTCGGGAGAGGGGAGTGAAGGGGAGGAGGAGGAGGAAGGGGGAGAGATTGGGAAGGAGAGGAGAGGAGAGCGGGGAAGGGGGAGAGAGAGGGGAGGAGGGGGGGCGGAGGGGGAGGATAGTGGGGAGTGGGAGTAGAGCGGGGAGTGCGGGAACGGGAGAGAGTGGTAGGGGGTGGGAGAGGGGGGTAGGGGTAGTTAGAGGGGTGGGACAGAGGGGGAGAGGGGATGAAGGGAAGGGGAGAGAGGGGTAGGGGAAGGGAGGGGGAGAGAGCGGGGTGGGGGAGAAGGGAGGGAGAGAGGTGGGGGAGGGGGTGGGAGAGGGGAAGAGTGGGGTGTGAGGGGGAGAGGGGAAGCGGGGAGTGGTGCAAGAGAGAGGGGAAGGGGGTGGGGGGAGATGGGGGTGAAGAGGGGTGGGGAGGGGTAGTGAGGGGGTGGGAGGGGAGGAGGGAGAGGGGTGAGGAGAGAAGGAGATGGAGAGAGGGGAAGGGGAGGAGGAGGAGATCGGGGTGGGGGAGGGTGTGAGAGAGGGTTCGGGGAGGGGGTGAGAGAGGGGTGGGGGAAGGGGAGAGAGGGAGGAGGGAGGCGAAGGAGGAGGAAAAGGGGGAAGGCGAGAGTGGGGGTAGAGTGTGAAGGGAGGGGGTGAGTGGAAGAGGGGAGGGGGAAGAGTGGAGAGGGGTAGGGGAGAGAGGGGGAAGAGTGGTGAGGGAGGTTGTTGCGTAAGAATGGGGAAGGGAGAGGGTTTGGGAGGGAGAGTGGTGGGCGAAGGGGGGAGAGAAGTGAAAGAGTGGCGAGGGAGGGGGAGGAGGAGGGGAGAGAGGGGGAGAGGGGTAGGGGAGTGGTGGAAGAGGGAGAGGGGGATTGGGGTGTGGGGGGAGAGAGGGAAGGGGTGGTGGAGAGAGGGAAGAGGTGGGGGGAGAGAGGGGTGGGTGATGGGGAGAGGTGTGTGGGCTGGGGTGAGAGAGGGGCTGGGAGGAGATGGGGAGGATAGGGGGTGGGGGAGGGGAAGGGGTGAGGGAGGCAGATGGAGACGGAGAGAGGGGAGTGGTGTAAGAGGGAGAGAGGGGTAGGGGGAGGGGTGGTGGGGAGAGAGCGGTGGGGTTGGGGTTGCGAGGGGAGGAGGTAGAGGGGTGAGGAGCGAGGGAGATGGAGAGGGGAGAGAGGGGTTTAAAGGGAGGAAGAGAGAGGGGTGAGGGAGTGGTGATAAAGGGTGGGGGTAGTGTGAAAGGGGGTGGGTGAGGGGGAGAGAGGGTGAGGAGAATGGAGGTGAGGGAGGAGGGAGAGGGAAAGAGTGTGGAGGGAGGGGAGAGCGGGAGAGCAGAGAGAGGGGGATGAGTGGGGAGGGAGAGGGAAGGGAGGAGAGAGCGGGGTGGGGGAGGGATATGGGGAGGTGGATCGGGGGTGGGGGAGCGAAGTGGAATTGTGGGGAGGGAGGGGGAGAGGTGTAGGGTGGAGTGGTTGGAAGTGAGAGACAAGGAGGGGGAGCGGGATAGGGAGGAGTAGTGGAAGAGGGAGGAGGGGTAGGGGGAAGGGTGTGGGGAGAGCGGATGGAGCGGGAGTGAGAGGGTGGGGCAGGGAGAGAGTTGGGGAGAGGGAGGGTGGGTGTGGGGGATGGGGGTTGAGAAGTGAAAGAGAGAGGGAGGAGGTGGAGAGGGGCAGGGGAGTGGTGCATGACGGACAGAGGGGTAGGGGGAGGGGTGGGGGAAAGAGGGGAGGGAGGGGGAAGGGAGGGGAGAGAGGGGTGGGGGAGAGATGGGGTGGGGAGGGAGAGTCTATCTCTTCCGCACTCCCTATCACCCCCACTCCCCTCCCTCTATTCCCGCACTCGTGATCACACGCTTCGACACTGTCTGCGGGGGGCGGGGCTGGGGCTGGGGCTGGAGCAAAGACATATGTAAATGGATTCTATTGCGATTGGCCATATGTGAGGGATGGCACTGTGACATCACAGAATGGAACGTGCTGCGAAATCAGGCGGGGGAGACGAGGCTGGGGCTGGAGCAAAGGCCGATTGGACATCAGTGAGCATTGGGCATTGTGACATCACACGATGGAACGTTCACCAAAATTCCATGGGTGATAGCGGTTTGATTTTTTTTTAACATTTTGAAATTTTGGGGTGTGGGGGTGAAGGATTTTATTTAAAATGTGTACATAAAAACGACGACATTTAACGAGGAGTGGATTTGAGAGTGTACAAGTGAAATCACTACCGAAATGGAAAAAATCTCGGAGTTTTTACGTGTGGTTTTGGCGGACCAAGGAATCAAAAGCCAAAAATCGAATCTGAAAATGGAATCTGACATACACCCACAAACAAACAAACAAACAAACAAACAAACACGCACGCACGCACGGAGGCACGCACGCACGCACGTACGCACTCTCTCTCTCTCTCTCACTCTCACACACACACACACACACCCACGCGCACGCACGCACGCACGCACGCACGCACGCACCCGCCCACCCACCCACCCCCCCCCCACACACACACACACACACACACACACACACACACCCACGGACCCGCACGCACGCACGCACCCGTTTGCGCGTTTGCGGGGGGGAGGATGCTGCGTCACACTCACACTAACCACCCCCAAACACACAGGCGGGGGGAGCTAGAGAGGGGGAGACGGAGAGGAAGGGAGGGGGGTGACGGGGTGGGAAGTGTGGAGGGTGGGGAGAGGGGGGAGGGGAGAGGGGTAGGAGGAAAGGGAAGAGATTTGGTTGGGAGAGAAGAGGAGAGCGGGGAAGGGGTGAGAGAGGGGGATGGAGAGGGGGAGGAGAATGGGCAGTGGGAGAAAGCGGGGAGGTCGGGAAGTGGGGCAGAGCGGTAGGCGGGGGTGAGAGGGGATGTTAGAGGGGCGGGACAGAGGTGAAGAGAGTGATGAGAGGAAGGGGGACAAGGTTGGGGGGAGAGAGGGGCGATAGAGAGGGGTGGGGGAGGGGGGAGCGAGAGAGGTGGGGGAGGGGGATGGGAGAGGGTCAGAGTGGGGAGTGAGGGGTAGAGGGGTAGCGGAGAGTGGTGCAAGAGAGAGGGGATGGGGGTCGGGGGGAGATGGGGGTGAAGAGGGGGGGAGGGGGTTGAGAGGGTGGGGAGGGGAGGTGGGACAGGGGTGAGGAGAGAAGATGGAGAGGGGGAAGGGGAGGAGGAGATGGAGGTGGGAGAGAGGTGAGAGAGGGTTTGGGGAGGGGTGAGAGAGGCGTGGGGGAGGGGGGAGCGAGGGGTGGGGAAGGGGAGATAGGGACGAGGGGGAGGGGCAGGAGGGGGGAGAAGGTAGGGGGGTGATGGAAGAGTGGGGAGGAAGGGGGAGGAGGGGAGGGGTAGGAGAGAGAGGGGAAAGAGTGGTGAGGGAGGGGGTAGGGTAAGAATGGGGAAGTAAGAGGGTTGGGGAGGGAGAGGGGTGGGAAGGGGGGTGAATAATGGAAGAATGGGGAGGAAAGGGGAGAGGTATGTGGGGTGGGGGAGAGAGGGAAGTGGGTGGGGGAGAGAGGGGTGGGGGATGGGGGAAAGGGGGGAGGGATGGGGTGAGAGAGGGGGTGGGAGGGGGAGGAGGGAGGTGAGGGGATGAAGATGGAGGGGGGGGGGTAGATGGGTGGGGGAGGCGTGAGAGAGAGATGGGTGTGGGGGAGTCCATCTATTCCCCATTCCTATCTCCCCCCACTCCACTCCCTCTATTCCCACACTCCCCTCACCTCCCCCATTCCCCACTCTCCCGCCCTACTCCCTCCTCTCCCTCAAACCTCCCACTCCCCCTCGTCACCTCCCCAGGATCTCGCCTGTCCCCGGTGACCTCCGGATCTGCAGAACTTGCTCGTTCACAGAGACGGACAAAGAACAGGAACGCAGACGGACAGCGGGAGGGAGAACGAGTCGGAGAGCCAAATGCCAGTGCGCGTCGGGGGTTGGGGTGTTGACGTAACTCGGCCTCGCGCCGCCTGCAGCCGTTGCAAGAGGCGCCGCGCGCGGGAGAGCTGGACAGCAGCCATTTGAAGTTGACAGCAGCCGCTATGGCCAGACGCGTTCGGATCTCGGGTGAGCAAACAGTGTAAATGCAGCAGCAGCTTGGCTGCTTTAAATTAATGGTTCACTTTACCATCGCTTCCAGCTGTGAGGTTAGGAGCGGTTAACAGCGGCGATGAATGGTTGGGGGAAACATGGGGTGGGGAGGGCTGTGAGAGGGATGGGGCAGAGGTGGAGAAAGGGGGTAGGGGGGAGGGGAGATGGGTAGGAAGAGGGTCAGGGGGTAGAGAGAGGGGTGGGGGAGGTGGAGGGGTAGGGTCGGGGGGAGTGGGGAAGACGGGGGAGGGTGGGCGGATTGGTGGAAGAGGGAGAGAGGAGTGGGGGAGGGGCAGAGAGAGGGTGGGGGGAGGGGGTATAGAGTGTAGGGGAGGAGAGAAAGAGGGAGGGGGGATGGGGCGGTTGGTTTAAGAGAGAGGGAGGGATAGGGGCAGGGGTGGGGGGGAGAGGGGGGTGAGAGGGGGGAGAGAGGGGTGTGTGTTGGGCGGGGGAAGGGATGAGGAAGAGGGGTGAGGAGTGAGGAGAGAGGGAGATGGAGAGGGGAGAGAGAGGGGGAGGGAGGAGGAGAGAGGGGTGGTGGAGGCGGTGAGAGAGGGTGGGAGGGAGGGGAGATAGAGTGTGGGGGTGGAGAGAAAGAGGAGGGGAGGATGGAGGGGAGGGAGGAGAGGGGGAAGAGCGTGGAGGGAGGGGATGAGGGGAAGGGGAGAGAGGGGAACAGTATGGAGGGAGGGGGAGAGCGGAGAGAGGGGGTAGAGAGGGGAGGGAGAGGGAATGGAGGGGGAGATAGAGGGGTGGGGTGGGAGATGGGGAGGGGTGGGCGGTGTTGGGAGGGGGGAGAGAAGTGGAAGTGTGGGGAGGTAGGGAGAGAGGTGTTGGGGGAGTGGTGGAAGTCAGAGAGAGGGAGGGGGAGGGGGGAGTGGTGGAAGAGGAAGAGCGGTGTAGGGGAAGGGGGTGGGTGGGAGAGAGGGAGGGAGGGGTGAGAGAGAGGGTGGAGGATGGAGAGAGGTGGGGAGGGAGAGGATGGGTGAAGGGGGAGAGAAGTGGAAGAGTGGGGAGAGAGAGGGAGAGGGGTAGGGGGAGTGGTGGAAGTGGAACAGAGGTGTGCGGGGAAGGGGGCGGGGGTAGAGAGGGAAGGGGGGTGGGGGAGAGAGGGAAGGGGGTGGGGAGAGAGGGATGGGGAGGGAGGAGGAGGGGGGGAGAGGGAGAGGGGTGAGGAGAGGGAGATGGAGAGGGGAAGGTGAGAGGGGTGGGTGAGGGGAGGAGAGAGGGGAAGGGGAGAGAGGTGTGGGGGCGGGGGCGGTAGGAGAGGAGGGAGATGGGGTAGGGCAGAGAGGGGAAAGAGTGTGGTGAGAGGGGGAAGAGTGGGGAGGGGAGGGGAAGGGGTGGGGCGAGAGGGAAGCGGAGTGATGAGAGGGAAGGGGGTGGGGGTGGAAAGGGAATAGGGTGGGAGGAGGTGGCGAGGAGAGGGAGGGGGTGAGGAGAGGGCGATGGAGAGGGGGAGGAGAGAGGGGTGGGGAAGGGGGTAGAGAGAGGGATGGGGGAGTGGAGAGAGGTGTGGAGGAGGGTGGAGGGATGGGGGAGGGAGTGGAGGAGGGAGATGGGATAGTGGAGGGGTGGAAGAGTGTGGAGGGAGGGGGAGAGGGGTGGCGGGAGAGAGGAGAATGAGTGGGGAGGGAGAGTGGGAGGAGTAGGGGCAGTCCATCTATTCCCCACTCCCTATCACCCCCACTCCTCTCCCTCTATTCCCACACACGTGATCACACGCTTCGGCACAGGCTGCGGGGGTCGGGGCAGGGGCTGGAGCAAAGACATATGTAAATAAGTTCCATTGCGATTGGCCATATGTGAGGGATGGCACTGTGACATCACACAATGGAACGTGCTGCGACATCAGGCGGGGTAGGCGGGGCTGGGGCTGGAGCAAAGGCATATGTAAATAAATCCATTCCGATTGGACATCTGTGAGCATTGGGCATTGTGACATCACACGATGGAACGATCTCCAACATTCTATGGGTGAGAGCGGTTTGATTTTTTTAAAACATTTTGACATTTTGGGGGGGGGGAGAGGATTTTATTAAAAATGTGAACATAAAAACGACGAAATGTAATGAGGAGTGGATAGATATGATTGTTTAATATTATTCATATGGAGGAGAAAATATAGTAGCTCGAAAACCTACCTTAATTCACTAAAGATAATCCCCCTTTCCCTCACCCCTCCACCTCTCTCTCCCTCCTCATCTCTCCTTCCGTCCCCCATCTCTCTCTCCCCTCCCATCCTTCCCCTCTCTCTCTCCCCCTCCCTTACCTCCTCCTCTCACATCCCCCCTGTTTCTACTTTCACCCTCCCACGCAGCGTTGGAGGACCCGCGGGGGGGAGGGTGAGAGGCGAGGGCCCGCGGGCGGGGGGTGGGTTGGGCGAGAGGCGAGGGACCGCTGGTGGGGGGAGGCGAGGGTCCGCGGCAGAGGGATGTTTGGGGAAAAAGGCGTGGGCCCGGCGGGAGTGGGGAGTGGCGTGGGCGGAAGATGGCGTATTGTGGGTAGTGGTGTCGTGGGGCCGGCGGCGGGTGAGGCGAAGGCCAGGCCGGAGCGGCGTCTGGTGTCGAGGTTACGGCCGCTGACAGCCGTTCGCGCTCCCGCCCGGCGACGGGAGAATGGTCTCCTGTTAGACCCCTCAGGAGTAGTTTTCTACCCAGGATAAAAACCAGACGCCCGCTCCCGCAACGCAATATTCCACAACTTACCCAGCGTAGACACAAGGCAACGAGGTGGGAACCAGAATTTCGGGTAAACGCTGATTGCGCTCCTGATTTTTTTTTCTCGGGATTTTTTCTTACTGTGGGAAAGAAAGGGTGGTGCGAGCGCATCCAACGCACCCCCCCCCCCTTCGGACAGCCATGCTCTTCCCATCTCTCCATCCCCCTCACTCTCTTCCTCTCTCTCCCTCCCCCCCTCTGTCTTCCCCTCTCTCTCTTCCCCTCTCTCTCAACCCCCCTCTCTCTCCCCCTCACTCTTCCCCTCTCTTTCTTCCTCTCTCTCTCTCTCCCCCTCACTCTCTCCATCCACTCACCCTGATCCGAAACGCCACCACAATTCCAGAGATCACGATCATCAATAGAAGACCGCAGAATAAGGCAAGAATGGCGATTTTTCGAGGATATGGGGGCGGAAACGTCCATTTTCCCGCCCTCTGTTTTTTTAATTCAGAGATACAGCTCGGAAACAGGCCCTTCGGACCACCGAGTCCGTGCCGACCAGCGATCGCCCGTTCACACACTGGTTTAATTTGGAGATACAGCACGGAAACTCAACTAAATAAACGTCCTGCCTAATGTGTATTTCATTCAGTTCCTCTGGCCACTGGTACAGCAGGAAGATTGTTTGTGTCCTCCTTAGTGAAGATGGATCCAAAGTACCTGTTCAACTCATCTGCCATTTCCTTGTTCCCCATAATAAATTCACCATAATAGATTCCGTTAGCCCGAAGAGCTAAATCTTACTCTCTATTGAAAACATCCAGTGAATTGGCCTTTACTGCCTTCTGTGGCAGAGAATTTCACAGATGCACAACTCTCTGGTGAAAACGTTTCTCTGCATCTCAGTCCTAAATGGCCGACCACATTCTTAAACTGTGACCCCTGGTTCTGGACCCCCACCCCCCCCCCCCAACATGGGGAACATGTTTCCTGCATCTAGTTTGTTCAATCCCATAATATTTTTTAAAATTTCTATCAGGTCCCCACCCCTCTCGTCCTTCTAAATCCCGGTGAATACAAGCCCAGTCGACCCATTCTTTCATTGTATGTCAGTCCCGCCTTCCCAGGAATTAACCTGGGGAACCTAGGCTGCACTCCCTCAATAGCATGTATGTCCTTCCTCAAACTAGATCTATGGACATGTCAACCCATTCTTTAAATGTAACTGGAATACTGGCAATAACACAGTAAAAATGAAAGTTGCTATGGTTTGGCTATGACAACTAGGGGCTCCACATGGATGGCAGCCTCTGCCTACAGTCTGTCTGTTTTTCTGTCTTTTTTAATTTTTAGTCAGTTTTAAAAGCTTGTTTTGGAGATTTCTTTAGCTTTTCTATGTGAGGGAGGGGGGTAGTGTAAGGGGGACTGGCAAGGACGCGAGTGTTCTCCGAATCACGTCCTCGCCCCCCTCCTCGCGGCCTACCACCTGGATTTGCACGGTCTTTCCTACCAGGGACCTGGACCAGAGCTTCAGCAGCAGTGGCGCAGCGCTGGATACATCGCTGTGCGGGCGATTGCTTACCTAGATCTCCGTTGAAGCTCCGGGTGTTGGGCCTGCTGCTTCAACATCGGAGCTGTGGTTCGTAAATCTTCCAGTGCGGGCGGGCGCTGACTTGAACATCGCGGAGACCTGGGGCCCTTTGCCGAGGGCCGCCAGCGTTGAATCTGCGACCGACGCGGCCTGCGGACTTCGGGAGCCGCGGACTACAGTAGGAGGTGGCCGATTCGGATGTCCAAGCAGCTGAGGATGTCCTCAAGTCCCGACGTCGGACTTCCATCACCCTGGCGAGCGGGCATGAACATCGGGCCGCCCGTAGCGGCGACAGCGGGGGGTTCGGGAGCTCCCCGACCACGGGAGGACAACAGAGGAGGATGACTGAATTTTGGAGCTTTCCCTCACATTGTGAAACTTTGATCCCGCTGTGAGGGGATCAGGGGCGGATTTAGATGAAGAGAGGCCCTAAGCTATTTCACCTTGTGAGGCCCCCTCCCAATCCCCCACCCCCACGACTAGAGGACCATGACTACCCGACAGTGACAGTGTGACACTTTTAGATCCTACTGTATGTTGTCATTAAACAGTTGGTTTTAAAATACATATTGGATTCACCGCGTAGTGGGCGATGCCTTACCTGGATCGCCGTTTGAAGCTCTGGAGTGTTGGGCCTGCTGCTTCAACATCATGGAGCTATGGTTTGCGGAACTCCCAGCCTCGGGCCGCGCTGATTTCAACAGCTCAGCCTGTGGACTTCGGGAGCCGCGGTCTCCTGTAGGAAGTGGCCAATTCGGAAGTCCAAGCCGCTGAGAATGTTCTCCCGTTCCATCGTCGGATGGTGACCCCCAAATTTCATTGTCCCAATTGATGCATGTGATAATAAGTGTCTCTTGAATTGAATGTGGAATATTAAGAAATAATGAAACTACAAATATACTAAGAGCAAACATGTTTTTTTCTCGCCTTCTTCATAGCAAAATCATCCAGAAGTTCACCAAGACGTGTTTGTCTAAGTTTGTCACTCTCACTGCACAGAATGCTCAGTGCAGACAACCTCTCTTGAGACATTGTGGACTTTAATTTATTTTTAATTCTTTTGAGTCTTGAAAAAGACCTCTCTCCCGAGCAGTTGGTGACCATTAAGCTAAGAAACAGCCGCAAGATTGCTTCCACATTAGGGAAGGCCATCTGAATTGATTCCTTATATATTATTTGATTAATGTCTGTATGAGACAGAGAGTGCTCTTCTGTATGCCTATGGCTTTGTCTCACGCACGAGTGAATGTGCAAACATTCATCAGTAAGTTTCGGGTCAACATCTTCTGGGTATGCTTCCATCAACAGTTCAACAACTTGCTGAATTTTTTGCTTAGATGCGGTCAGATTAGCAAGAAAGGAAATTTGTTGTGCAACTTCTCTGTACACAGTACCTCTTCTTTTTAAATTGGTTTCAAGTGCATCTAGTATAGCAATAAGGGATTGATCCTAACCTTATCTCTTGAAGAGAGTTGATCTAAAGCATCAGGACCCGGTGCACTTCCATAATTTCCTTGCCATTTCCTTACTCTTTGTCTCCCTGTGACTGTTCTGTAGTTAACATCTGGCAAGGCGGCCTTTGCTTGTTGCTCAAACTCATCAAAATCATCTCTAATTTTGCTTACAAAATCCTGAAATGGACTGTACAAACTTGCACAAGTACTCAATAACAGTTTGGATTTCTGACTGGCTTTGTTGACCTTGTGGAAATGACCTAGTAGATGGGTCCAAAAAATGCAGCATAAACACAAATTCCAGTTCTTCCATTCTCTGCAAAGATTGTAAGCTTAAAGTCTGGTCACATTAACATCAGAGTACAAATGACCGAGGGCATCAGTGATAGCACTGTAACTTTCAAAAATAGCTTATGTGGCTTATACATGTGCCTCCCACCTAGTGTCTGACAAATATTTAGGCACTTTTGACTGAGGTTGCAAAAATGATTTTAGAACTGCCCATCTCTTTGTGGAGGATGAAAAGAAGGTATACGTTTCATTGATAATTCCAAAACAGTTCACTGCATCAAGGCAGCAATCAAGAGCCGAACGGCCCACCAAATTTAATGAGTGAGCAGCGCATGGAATAAATCTTGTAAATTTGTTTTTTTCGAGGATTTTTTGCTGAATACCCTTGTAGCAACCAGCCATGTTGGCAGCATTGTCATGAGACTGCCCTCGGAAGAAGAGCTACAAATCGTGGCGGCGCGGGACTCATTGAGGTGGGCACGGAGGGGGGCAAAGGTGAGGCCTCTGCTGCGGACAGACCGTTTGGTATCTGAGAGGGGGAGGTCAGAGGGGATGGTGAACACACCTGCAGGCATGGGGTTGGGGCGAGAGGAAGGCTGGTGAGTGGACTGAGGCCGAGGCGATGTCTGGTGGGGGACTGGTGGGTGGTCAGGGGATAGGGGGGTATGAAGACTGTAGTGTGGGTGAGGAAGAGCTGGGGTCACATGGTTTGAGGGAAATCGGGAAGACACGGTGGAACAGCCACTGAGGTTACCAGTTAGGGATGCCTAGCACTAGGACCCAGCGCAGTCAAACTCGGGGGAGTTGGAGTCTGCAGGAAGGAGACTTCAGGCCCGGTGCTGAGTCCAGGCTGCAGGTAAGGTGACGGTTGCGGGATGCTGGAGGGCGGTGGAGTGGCCCGGGTCAGCGGCAAAGCGTGGGAGGTCCCAGTGGGCGGGAAACCAGACCCATCAGAGAATGTGAGCAGGGCTAACTACAGAAAGGACCATTCTGCCTACCGTAGCGGGTGGCTGCTCGTTCCCACCCACCCTTTACCCCGACCGGAGCCTTATCTCTTCTCCCCTGAAGCAGGCAGGTCGGGCACAGTCGGAGCTGGTTCTGACAGTGTTAAACTTGCAGCCGCGCACCGACTCGAACACTCATGACTGTTGAAAGGACAAGGCTCAGAAAATATGAATATGTCCAAAGTTTTACACACTTTAGTGGAACGGGCCGAGGCCCCCCTAGATCTCGAGGCCCTAAGCTTAAGCTTGTCTAGCTTATGCGTAAATCCGGCTCGGGTGGGGATGTCTGTGTTAAAGACTATCATGTTCTGTGCTCTTTATTATTCATATTGCTGTATGGCGACCACACATTTCACTGTACCAATTGGTACAAGTAACAAATAAATGTATCTTGTATCTTGGCTATTCTGTTACGTTGTTGGAGATATTGGAGAGAACACCAGGTGGAGGAGAGCCTGAGCGGAGAGAGCGAGTGGGGGGAGAGAGAGGGGGGTGAGAGAGAGAGGGGACGGTGAGAGAGAGAGGGGGGAGAGAGAAAGGGAGAGAGAGAGGAGGAAGAGAGAGAGAGAGAGAGAGTGGGAGAGAGAGAGGAGGAATAGAGAGAGAGAGAGAGGGGAGTGAGAAATGAGGGAGTGAGACGGGGAGAGAGAGAGAGGGAGAGAGAGAGGGAGGGAAGATAAAGTGAGAGAGAGGGAGGGGGAGAGAGAGAGAGAGAGAGAGAGAGGGGGAGACAGAGGGGGGACTGAGAGAGAGGGTAAGAGAGAGATAGGGGGTGGGGGAGAAAGTGAGAGAGGGGAAGTGGGAATACAGGAGGGGAGAGATAAATAGAGAGGGAGGGAGAGAAAGGGATGAAACAAATAAACGGGAGAGAGAAGGGGAGGAGAGAGAGCAGCATTATCTGGTCGAGTGTAGATTTAGAGCGTGCAACACAGTGTCGAGGGAAGGGGGTAGAGAACGAAGGAGAGAGAGCGGGGACTGAGAGAGAGAGGGGAAGAGAGTGAGAAAGAGGGACAGACAGAGAGAGGGGGGAAAAGGAGAGGGAGAGAGGGAGGGACATTTAACACAATCATGCTTCTTTTTGCTTTTATTAATGCATTTCGTCGTCTAATTGCTGATTTTTTTGGCATAAAAAGCTTCACACTGAAACATTTAGATCAGCAATCAGCCAATCAGCAATCAGTTTTATTCGTCACATTGCACGTAAAGTGCAAGTTAAATGAATTTTCCAGCAGTGGTACAATGATAAAGAACACACAAAAACACACTAAAAATTTAACACAAACATCCACCACAGCATTCATCACTGTGGTGGAAGGCCAGTCCTCCTCCATTTTCCACCGTGGTGGGGACCTCAACCTTCCGCAACCGCCGCTGCGGTCATCCAGATGTAGACAGGTAAAGGTCCAGGTAAGTCCAGAATCGGCTCTTCCCCACCGGAGACCGCGGCTTCAGGTTGGTGTAGGCCGGAGGCCGGCAGTCGAAGATTTAAAGTCTCCGCCGCGCCACAGCCAGAAGCACTGCAGACCGCAGGGCCGGCGGTAGAAGCTCCCCTCCAGGGGTGATGGTCCACGCCGGGCCCACCGTAGAAGAGGACGTGGGCCGACGGTCAGAGCTTCTTCTCCTCCTGGGTCCCCACGAGGGATCTCAGGCTGCGGACGCCGTGCCAGCTGGAGCTCTGCAGACTGCGGCTTCAGGCTGCCGTGGGCCAGCGAACGGAGCGCTCCCCTCTGGCGAGGGCTCGCCTGCTCCACGGCGAGAGTCCGCGCTGCGCCTGCCGCTGAAGCCCCGGGCTCGTCTCCGGGAAAGGCCGCCCGATCCTTGATGTTAGGCCACGGGGGAGGCAACCTGGAAAAAGACGCCTCTCCGTGGAGGAGGCGACCGAAACAGTATCCCCTTTACCCCCCCACACAAAGAAACATTAAAACCATACATTAAACACACTAAAAAAGTTCCAAGCATAAATACACAAATATATTATATCTGTCGCTAAGCAACCACAAAAATATCTCACAATAATGCTCTTTGGTTCAGAGGTTCGGTATGTAGGTGTCGGCTCAGTGTTTTAGGTCCCAGGCCTGTGTTCCGGGCTTTGCCCGAGGTTCTGGGCTTCCGGGCCTGTGTTTCGTAGGCCTGAAGGCTGTTTTACGGGCTCCGAGCCTGTTTTGTGGGCTCAGATCCTGTATTTTAGGCCCCAGGCCTGTGTTGTCGGCAATGGCCTGGAAATTCTGAGCCTGTGTTTCATAGGCCCCAGGTAAGTATTATATGCTCCAGGCTTGTGTTTTATGCTTTGGCCTAACACGTGGGCTTTGGTTTTGTAGGCCTCGGTGTTGTGTTGTATGCTCCAAGCCTGTGTTATAGTCCCAGGCCTAAGCTTTGGGCTTTCTAGCCTGTGTTGTGGGTCCTAGGACTGTGTTATAGATTCCAGGCCTGTATTTTAGGCGTTGGGCCTGTGTTGTGGGCTTTGGCCTATGTTCTGGACCGCAGAGCCTGTGTTTTTTTAGGCCTCATGCAATATTACAGGCCTGGGCCTAAGCTCTGGGTTTGGCCTAAGTTATGGTCCTCGGAGGCTATCAAGTAAAGGCCTACTGAAGTCAGGGTCCTGTTGCTAGAGAAGGCCTAGTCTGTTGTGAAGGAAGGCCTACTGCCAACAGGCTTCTCTTGCGAAGGAAGTTCTACTGGTATCAGGCTCCCGTTGCTAACATGCACACCAACATATTTTATATAGCAGCTCTAACATGATGCATGTCCCAACTAACTCTTGAAATCAATGCTCTGACTGATGATGAAGGCGAGCAAGTTTGACAAACTGCTGCTGCTGTTTCTTCATCACCCCGTCTATCTGTCTATCTGTGTGTTAGCACTTTCAGAGTATTATGCACTCTCCCCCCCTCTCTCTTAGTATGTTTGTAGACAGCAGCAGCAGCAGCAAAATTGGTGATCTACAGGACTTTAAAAGCAAGCAACTGACTTACTCTCTGAAATTGCAGCCGGGTCGAGATTAACTGGAAATGTGGGCCAAGGGAATAATGGCAGATTGAATTTAACTTGGACAAGAGTAAAGGGGAGGTGCAGCGAGAAATGGGCGTCCTTGTACACCGGTCACTGAAAGTTGGCTTGCAGGTACAGCAGGCAGTGAAGAAAGCTAATGGAATGTTGGCCTTCAGAACAAGAGGATTTCAGTATAGGAGTAAAGAGGTTCTACTGCAGTTGCATAAGGCTCTGGTGAGACCACATCTGGAGTATTGTGTCCAGTTGTGGTCTTCTAATTTGAGGAAGGACATCCTTGTGATTGAGGCAGTGCAGCGTAGGTTCACGAGATTGATCCCTGGGATGGCGGGACTGTCATGTGAGGAAAGATTGAAAAGACTAGGCTTGTATTCACTGGAGTTTAGCAGGATGAGGGGGCATCTTATAGAAAAATTATAAAAGGACTGGACAAGCTAAATGCAGGAAAAAAGTTCCCAATGTTGGGCGAGTCCAGAACCAGGGACCACTGTCTTAGAATAAAGGTGAGGTCATTTAAGACTGAGGTGCTGGCTCGAAGGACCGAATGGCCTCTTCCTGCACCTATTTTTTATGTTTCTATGGCCTTCATAACAGGAGGATTTCAGTATAGGAGTAAAGAGGTTCTTCTGCAGTTGTATAGAAACATAGACACATAGAACAAAGGTGCAGGAGTAGGCCATTCGGCCCTTCAATATGATCATGGCTGATCATCCAACTCAGTATCCTGTACGTGCCTTCTCTCCATACCCCCTGATCCCTTTAGCCACAAGGGCCACATCTAACACCCTCTTAAATATAGCCAATGAACTGGCCTCAACTACCTTCTGTGGCAGAGAATTCCAGAGATTCACCACTCTCTGTGTGAAAAATGTTTTTCTCATCTCGGTCCTGAAAGATTTCCCCCTTATACTTAAACTGTGACCCCTTGTTCTGGACTTCCTCAACATCAGGAACAATCTTCCTGCATCTAGCCTGTCCAACCCCTTAAGAATTTTGTAAGTATCTATATGATACCCCCTCAATCTTCTAAATTCTAGCGACTACAAGCCGAGTCTATCCAGTCTTTCTTCATATGCTCCTCAGCTTCTGAGGATGCTCCCTCAGCTTCTTCCCGCAGGTTATAAGACTGATAAACGGACTTTGCCCCCTGCCAAAGTATCGTGCACCAACTACCAACCCGGACACACTGCACCAGAGCCACTGTCGTGCCGCTGCCGATCGGAACGCCTGTTGATGTTTAGTAGAGTAGAGTGTTAATTTGTTCATGATATATGTATATTTACTTCTATTTATTTGTTTACTGCACACTGAAATGGACACTGGCTGAGGAACGTTTTTTTGTTTCCTCTGGGTATGCGAATACTCAGGAAATGACAATAAAGATATACAATACAATATGAAAGTCCTGACATCCCAGGAATCAGCGTGGTGAACCTTCACATGGCAAGAATGTCTCTCATCAGATTTGGACACCAAATCTGTACGCAATACTTCAGGTGTGCTCTCACCACGACCCTGTACAACTGCAGTAGAACCTCCCTGCTCCTATAGGGCTCTGGTGAGACCACATCTGGAGTAGTGTGTACAGTTTTGGTCTCCTAATTTGAGGAAGGACATCCTTGTGATTGAGGCAGTGCAGCGTAGGTTCACGAGATTGATCCCTGGGATGGTGGGACTGTCATATGAGGAAAGATTGAAAAGACTAGGCTTGTATTCACTGGAGTTTAGAAGGATGAGCGGCGATCTTATAGACACATATAAATTTATAAAAAGACTGGATGCAGGAAAAATGTTCCCAATGTTGGGCGAGTCCAGAACCAGGGGCCACACTTAGAATAAAGGGGAGGTCATTTAAGACTGAGGTGAGAAAAAACGTTTTCACCCAGAGAGTTTGTGAATTTATGGAATTCTCTTCCACGGAGGGCAGTGGAGGCCAAATCACTGGATGGATTTAAGAGAGAGTTAGATAGAGCTCTAGGGGCTAGTGGAGTTAAGGGATATGTGGAGAAGGCAGGCACAGGTTATTGATAGTGGACGATCAGCCATGATCACAATGAATGGCGGTGCTGGCTCGAAGGGCCGAATGGCCTCCTCCTGCACCTATTTTCTATGTTTCTATAAACTATGTGATTCATATTTTTCGGTATTGTTATCAAGGAAAAGAAAGGAGTTCCAATTGTTTGATATTATTTGGTATAGACCAAGTGCAGACCCGTTGGGTCTGTTCCCCAAACGAGTGGTTGCGGGGGGAGGGGGAGGGGCTGGGGCGGGGCGGCATGCGACGTCACACACACTAACTAGCCCCACACACACGCTGACTACCCCCTTGATATATTAATATTATTAATTTTCTCCTTTTACACCATAACCGCTCTATCCACTGACACATAGCCCCCAATTCGCAGGCGCGTCTAGAGAGGGGGAAGGGGGTAGAGAGTGAGGGCAGAGAGAGAATGGGGAGAGTCAGAGAGAAAGGCGCAGTGACGAAGGGCAAGATAAAGAGGGAGAGTGGGTGAAGGGGAGGAGAAGAGGGAGGGTGGGTGAGGGAGGAGGGGCGAGAGAGATGGGAGGAGAGGGAGAGCGGAGGGAGAGAGAGGGGGGAGAAAGGGAGAGAGGGGGAGAGAAAGGGAGAGAGGGGGGGAAGTGAACGAAGAGAGGGGGAGAGGAGGGGGAGAGGTGGGGGGGAAGGGAGGGGGAGGGAGGGGATGGGGTGGGGGGATGGGGGCAGGGGCGTGGTGGAGGGGAGGGGAGGATGGAAGGGGCTTTAGGGGAGCGAAGGTGGGGGGGCAGGGCGGGTGGGGGTTAGGAAGGGGGGAGAGAGAGGGAGGGGGAGAGAGTGGGGGAGAGACAGAGAGAGAGAGAGAGAGGGAGAGAGAGAGAGAGAGAGAGAGAGAATGAGAGAGAGAGAGAGAGAGAGAGAGAGAGAGAGAGAGGGGGGAGAGAGAGAGAGACAAAGGGACAAAGGACAAAAGACAAAGGACATTTATTGTCACATACACCAAATGTGTAGTGAAATTTGTTCTTGCCATGCAGCACAAATAGACACACCATTAAAGAAATTTAACATAAAACATAAAAACATCCCCCCACAATGGATCCCACGGTGGGGGAAGGCACAAAGTCCAGTCCATATCTCCTTGTCCACCCATAGTCTGGCCTATATAGGCCTCCACAGTCGCCGCTACGGGGGCCGATGTTACAGGCCCTTCTTCACCGGGTGATGGTGCTCCGGCGTCGGGAGAACCCTCTCAGCAGCTTGGGACACCTGGAACGGCCGTCTCCCTACCGGAGTCCGCGGCTTCCGAAGCCGACAGGCCGCGCTCGATGGAGCTCCACCACTGGCGATCTCGTCGCGAGATCCCAGGCTCCCGATGTAAAGTTCAGTGTCGCCGCCCGCAGCTGGGTCGCTCCACAGTCCCGCAGCTCCGCGATGTTCACCGGCGGTCCCAGCTCACCGGAATTCCGGTGGAGGAGGGGAGAGAGGGGGAGAGGGGTAGGGGAGTGGTGGAAGAGGGATAGGGGGATTGGGGTGTGGGGGGAGAGAGGGAAGGGGTGGTGGAGAGAGGGAAGAGGTGGGGGAGAGAGGGGTGGGTGATGGGGAGAGGTGTGTGGGCTGGGGTGAGAGAGGGACTGGGAGGAGATGGGGAGGATAGGGGGTGGGGAGGGGAAGGGTGAGGGAGGAAGATGGAGAGGGAGAGAGGGGAGTGGTGTAAGAGGGAGAGAGGGGTAGGGGGAGGGGTGGTGGGGAGAGAGCGGTGGGGTTGGGGTTGCGAGGGGAGGAGGTAGAGGGTGAGGAGCGAGGGAGATGGAGAGGGGAGAGAGGGGTTAAAGGAGGAAGAGAGAGGGGTGAGGGAGTGGTGATAAAGGGTGGGGGTAGTGTGAAGGGGTGGGGGAGGGGGAGAGAGGGTGAGGAGGTTGGAGGTGAGGGAGGAGGGAGAGGGTGAAAGAGTGTGGAGGGAGGGGAGAGCGGGAGAGCAGAGAGAGGGGGATGAGCGGGGAGGGAGAGGAAGGGAGGGGAGAGCGGGGTGGGGGAGGGATATGGGGAGGTGGATCGGGGGTGGGGGAGAGAAGTGGAATTGTGGGGAGGGAGGGGGAGAGGTGTAGGGTGGAGTGGTGGAAGTGAGAGACAGGGAGGGGGAGCGGGATAGGGGAGGTGTAGTGGAAGAGGGAGAGAGGGGTAGGGGAAGGGGGTGGGGAGAGCGGATGGAGCGGGAGTGAGAGGGTGGGGCAGGGAGAGAGTTGGGGAGAGGGAGGGGTGGGTGTGGGGGATGGGGGTTGAGAAGTGACACATAGCCCCCAATTCGCAGGCGCGTCTAGAGAGGGGGAAGGGGGTAGAGAGTGAGGGCAGAGAGAGAATGGGGAGAGTCAGAGAGAAAGGCGCAGTGACGGAAGGGCAAGATAAAGAGGGAGAGTGGGTGAAGGGG
>JAXLNO010002763.1:498583-581095 GCA_038087875.1 Malacoraja senta | reverse complement strand
AGAAGTGTTTGTCTAAGTTTGTCACTCTCACTGCACAGAATGCTCAGTGCAGACAACCTCTCTTGAGACATTGTGGACTTTAATTTATTTTTAATTCTTTTGAGTCTTGAAAAAGACTCTCTCCCGAGCAGTTGGTGACCATTAAGCTAAGAAACAGCCGCAAGATTGCTTCCACATTAGGGAAGGCCATTTGAATTGATTCCTTATATATTATTTGATTAATGTTTGTATGAGACAGAGAGTGCTCTTCTGTATGCCTATGGCTTTGTCTCACGCACGGTGAAAGTGCAAACATTCATCAGTAAGGTTCGGGTCAACATCTTCTGGGTATGCTTCCATCAACAGTTCAACAACTTGCTGAATTTTTTGCTTAGATGCGGTCAGATTAGCAAGAAAGGAAAATTGTTGTGCAACTTCACTGTACACAGTACCTTTCTTTTAAATTGGTTTCAAGTGCATCTAGTATAGCAATAAGGGATTTATCCTAACCTTATCTCTTGAAGAGAGTTGATCTAAAGCATCAGGACCCGGTGCACTTCCATAATTTCCTTGCCATTTCCTTACTCTTTGTCTCCCTGTGACAGTTCTGTAGTTAACATCTGGCAAGGCGGCCTTTGCTTGGTTGCTCAAACTCATGAAAATCATCTCTAATTTTGCTTACAAAATCCTGAAATGGAATGTACAAACTTGCACAAGTACTCAATAACAGTTTGGATTTTCTGACTGGCTTTTTTGACCTTGTGGAAATGACCTAGTAGATGGGTCCAAAAAATGCAGCATAAACACAAATTCCAGTTCTTCAATTCTCTGCAAAAGATTGTAAGCTTAAAATCTGGTCACATTAACATCAGAGTACAAATGACCGAGGGCATCAGTGATAGCACTGTAACTTTCAAAAATAGCTTATGTGGCTTATACATGTGCCTCCCACCTAGTGTCTGACAAATATTTAGGCACTTTTGACTGAGGTTGCAAAAATGATTTTAGAACTGCCCATCTCTTTGTGGAGGATGAAAGAAGGTATACGTTTCATTGATAATTCCAAAACAGTTCACTGCATCAAGGCAGCAATCAAGAGCCGAACGGCTCACCAAATTTAATGAGTGAGCAGCGCATGGAATAAATCTTGTAAATTTGTTTTTTTCGAGGATTTTTGCTGAATACCCTTGTAGCAACCAGCCATGTTGGCAGCATTGTCATGAGACTGCCCTCGGAAGAAGAGCTCCAAATCGTGGCGGGCGCGGACTCATTGAGGTGGGGACGGAGGGGGGCAAAGGTGAGCGTCTGCTGCGGACAGACCGTTTGGTATCTGAGAGGGGGAGGTCAGAGGGGATGGTGAACACACGGCATGGATGGGGTTGGGGCGAGAGGAAGGCTGGTGAGTGTACTGAGGCCGAGGCGATGTCTGGTGGGGATTGCTGCCTTGGTGGGTGGTCAGGGTATAGGGGGGTATGAGGACAGTAGTGTGGGTGAGGAAGAGCTGGGGTCACATGGTTTGAGGAAATCGGAAGACACGGTGGAACAGCCACTGAGGTTACCAGGGTTGGGGTGCCTAGCACTATGACCCAGCGCAGTTAAACTCAGGGGAGTTGGAGTCTGCAGGAAGGAGACTTCAGGCCCGGTGCTGAGTCCAGGCTGCAGGTAAGGTGACGGTTGCGGGATGCTGGAGGGCGGTGGAGTGGCCCGGGTCAGCGGCAAAGCGTGGGAGGTCCCAGTGGGCGGGAAACCAGACCCATCAGAGAATGTGAGCAGGGCTAACTACAGAAAGGACCATTCTGCCTACCGTAGCGGGTGGCTGCTCGTTCCCACCCACCCCTTTACCCCGAACCGGAGCCCTTATCTCTTCTCCCCTGAAGCAGGCAGGTCGGGACAGTCCGGAGCTGGTTCTGACAGTGTTAAACTTGCAGCCGCGCAGCGACTCGAACACTCATGACTGTTGAAAGGCTCAGAAAATATGAATATGTCCAAAGTTTTACCACTTTAGTGGAACGGGCCGAGGCCCCCCTAGATCTCGAGGCCTAAGCTTAAGCTTGTCTAGCTATGCGTAAATCCGGCACGGGTGGGGATGTCTGTGTTAAAGAGTATCATGTTCTGTGCTCTTTATTATTCATATTGCTGTATGGCGACCACACATTTCACTGTACCAATTGGTACAAGTAACAAATAAATGTATCTTGTATCTTGGCTATTCTGTTACGTTGTTGGAGATATTGGAGAGAACACCAGGTGGTGGAGAGCCTGAGCGGAGAGAGCGAGTGGGGGGGAGAGAGAGGGGGGTGAGAGAGAGAGGGGAGTGTGAGAGAGAAGAGAGGGGGGAGAGAGAAAGGGAGAGAGAGAGGGGGAAGAGAGAGAGAGAGAGAGAGTGGGAGAGAGAGATGAGGAATAGAGAGAGAGGGGACTGAGAAAGGAGGGAGTGAGAGGGAGAGGAGAGAGAGAGAGAGAGGGAGGAGGGAAGGAGAAAGTGAGAGAGAGGGAGTGGGAGGAGAGAGAGAGAGAGAGGGGGGGGAGGAGACAGAGGGGGACTGAGAGAGAGGTAAGAGAGAGATAGGGGGGGAGAAAGTGAGAGAGGGAAGTGGGAATACAGGAGGGGAGAGATAAATAGAGAGGGAGGGAGAGAAATGATGAAAGAAATAAACGGGAGAGAGAAGGGGAGGAGAGAGAGCAGCATTATCTGGTCGAGGTGTAGTTTAGAGCGTGCAACCACAGTGTCGAGGAAGGGGGTAGAGAAAGAAGGAGAGAGGAGGGCGGGGACTAAGAGAGAGAGGTGGAAGATAGTGAGAAAGAGGGACAGACAGAGAGAGGGGGGGAGGAAGAGGAGAGAGAGAGGGAGGGACATTTACACAAATCATGCTTCTTTTTTTCTTTTATTAATGCATTTCGTCGTCTAATTGCTGATTTTGTGGCATAAAAGCTTCACTCTGAAACATTTAGATCAGCAATCAGCAATCAGCAATCAGTTTTATTCGTCACATTGCACGTAAAGTGCAAGTTAAATGAATTTGCCAGCAGCGGTACAATGATAAAGAACACACAAAAACACACTAAAAATTTAACACAAACATCACCACAGCATTCATCACTGTGGTGGAAGGCCGGACCTCCTCCCATTTCCCCCGTGGTGGGGATCTCAACCTTCCGCCAACCACCGCTGCGGTCATCCAGATGTAGACAGGTAAAGGTCCAGGTAAGTCCAGAATCGTCTCTTCCCCACCGGAGACCGCGGCTTCAGGTTGGTGTAGGCCGCAGGCCGGCGGTCGGAAGATTTAAAGTCTCCGCCGCGCCACAGCCAGAAGCAATGCAGACTGCAGGGCCGGCGGTAGAAGCTCCCCTCCAGGGGTGATGGTCCACGCCGGGCCACCGTAGAAGAGGACGTGGGCCGACGGTCAGAGCTTCTTCTCCTCCTGGGTCCCCACGAGGGATCTCAGGCTGCGGACGCCGTGCCAGCTGGAGCTCTGCAGACTGCGGCTTCAGGCTGCCGGGGCCAGCGAACGGAGCACTCCCCTCTGGCGAGGGCTCGCCTGCTCCACGGCGAGAGTCCGCGCTGCGCCCGCCGCTGAAGCCCCGGGCTCGTCTCCGGGAAAGGCTGCCCGATCCTTGATGTTAGGCAATGGGGGAGGCAACCTGGAAAAAGACGCCTCTCCGTGGAGGAAGCGACCGAAACAGTATCCCCCTTACCCCCCCACACAAAGAAACGTTAAAACCATTACATTAAACACACTAAAAAAGTTCCAAGCATAAATACACAAATATATTATATCTGTCGCTAAGCAACCACAAAAAATCTCACAGTAATGCTCTTTGGTTCAAAGGTTCGGTATGTAGGTGTGGGCTCAGTGTTTTAGGTCCCAGGCCTGTGTTCCCGGCTTTGCCCGAGGTTCTGGTCTTCCGGGCCTGTGTTTCGTAGGCCTGAAGGCTGTTTTACGGGCTCCGAGCCTGTTTTGTGGCTCAGATCCGGTATTTTAGGCCCCAGGCCTGTGTTGTGGGCTATGGCCTGGAAATTCTGAGCCTGTGTTTCATAGGCCCCAGGTAAGTACTATATGCTCCAGGCTTGTGTATTATGCTTTGGCCTAACACGTGGGCTTTGGTTTACGTTCTGGGCCTCCAAGCCTGTTTGTAGGCCTCGGTGTTGTGTTGTATGCTCCAAGCCTGCGTTATAGTCCCAGGCCTAAGCTTTGGGCTTTCTAGCCTGTGTTGTGCGTCCTAGGACTGTGTTATAGACTCCAGGCCTGTATTTTAGGCGTTGGGCCTGTGTTGTGGGCTGTGGCCTATGTTCTGGACGCAGAGGCTGTGTTTTGTAGGCCTCATGCAATATTACAGGCCTGGGCCTAAGCTCTGGGTTTGGCCTAGGTTATGGTCCTCGGAGCCTATCAAATAAAGGCCTACTGAAGTCAGGGTCCTGTTGCTAGAGAAGGCCTAGTCTGTTGTGAAGGAAGGCCTACTGCCAACAGGCTTCTCTTGCGAAGGAAGTTCTACTGGTATCAGGCTCCCGTTGCTAACATGCACACCAACATATTTTATATAGCAGCTCTAACATGATGCATGTCCCAACTAACTCTTGAAATCAATGCTCTGACTGATGATGAAGGGAGCAAGTTTGACAAACTGCTGCTGCTGTTTCTTCATCACCCCGTCTCTCTGTCCTATCTGTGTGTTAGCGCTTTCAGAGTATTATGCACTCTCCCCCCCTCTCTCTCAGTATGTTTTGTAGACAGCAGCAGCAGCAGCAAAATTGGTGATGTACAGGACTTTAAAAGCAAGCAACTGACTTACTCTCTGAAATTGCAGCCGGGTCGAGATTAACTGGAAATGTGGGCCAAGGAATAATGGCAGATTGAATTTAACTTGGACAAGAGTAAAGGGGAGGTGCAGCGAGACCTGGGCGTCCTTGTACACCGGTCACTGAAAGTTGGCTTGCAGGTACAGCAGGCAGTGAAGAAAGCTAATGGAATGTTGGCCTTCAGAACAAGAGGATTTCAGTATAGGAGTAAAGAGGTTCTACTGCAGTTCCATAAGGATCTGGTGAGACCACATCTGGAGTATTGTGTCCAGTTGTGGTCTCCTAATTTGAGGAAGGACATCCTTGTGATTGAGGCAGTGCAGAGTAGGTTCACGAGATTGATCCCTGGGATGGCGGGACTGTCATGTGAGGAAAGATGAAAAGACTAGGCTTGTATTCACTGGAGTTTAGAAGGATGAGGGGGCATCTTATAGAAAAATTATTAAAGGACTGGACAAGCTAAATGCAGGAAAAATGTTCCCAATGTTGGGCGAGTCCAGAACCAGGGGCCACTGTCTTAGAAATAAAGGTGAGGTCATTTAAGACTGAGGTGAGAAAAAACGTTTTCACCCAGAGAGTTGTGAATTTATGGAATTCCATGCCACTGAGGGCAGTGTAGGCCAAGTCACTGGATGGATTTAAGAGAGAGTTAGATGGAGCTCTAGGGGCTAGTGGAGTCAAGGGATATGGGGAGAAGGCAGGCATGGGTTATTGATAGGGGACGATCAGCCATGATCACAATGGATGGCAGTGCTGGCTCGAAGGGCCGAATGGCCTCTTCCTGCACCTATTTTCTATGTTTCTATGTTTCTATGTCAGTGCCAAGTGGCAAGTTAAATCAGTGAGGACTTACACTGTAAATGGCAGCAGAGCCGCAGAGAATGTTGTCGGAGGACACAGAGACCGCCGAATAGTACGAGTGCATGATTGTCTGAAAGCGATAAACAGGATGAACAGAAACAGAAGCAGTTTGTCAAGCTGTCTTCATCAGTCAGAGCATTGAGTAGAAGACTTGGGACAAGAGCTATCAAAAATTTCAGTACATTAAAAAAATCCAAAAGGGCTGAGGGAGAGAGAGAGATGGGAGGGAGGGAGGGAGAGAGGAGAGAAAAGAGGGGAGAGGGGGGGAAAGAGCGAGAGAAGGAGAGAATGATTGCGTACATAAATTACATACAAAAGCAAGTAAATTCTCTCACTCGACGTGTGGAGGAGGGAGATGGGGAGGGTTGGGGAAGGCAGATGCCCCCTCCCGATCTACCCTCACACCCAACTTCTCTACCCCCTCCCTCTCTACCCTCCCTCCCCCCCCACTCTAAACCCCTCTCTCTACCCCCTCCTGTTCTCTCTACCCCCTCCTGCCTACTCCCCTCTCTCACTACCCGCTCCTTCTCCAGGGATTGGAAGAGGGATGGTGAAGTGGAGGAGGGGGAGTGCTGGGGGATGAGGAGAAATGACCCACGACTGCCCAGTTCGGGGCTATGCGTGAGTGGTGCAATATTGCGTTGGGGGAACGGCTTACGTCGGGGGAACGGGTGAGTGGTGGAATCTTGCGTTGGAGGAGCAGACCCAATGGTCAGCACTTAGCCTGCACTGTAAAGCCTCCATCTTCTATGTCACAGCCGGGAACGCAGTCAGCCGCGCCTGGGTGAGTGGTGGAATATTGCATTCCGGGACCAGCCTTCCTGTGTGACGCCATGCCCCCCTCCCACCGCGTTGGGGGACGGTACCCAACGGGTCCCCACTTGAAGTAGTAACCAGCTAAATGTTTATATCAGCAGAGATAAACAATGTTCATCATTGAAGGCTGAAATGACTTCAAATAATGAGGATTGGTGAAGAATAGCCTGAAACAAAATGTAACATTGTTTGCGATTAAAAAAAATATGTTGTGCACAGTGTGTATAATAATTGCCCATTTTCTTCTGCAACATCGGTGACGGCTGCATTAGAAAAAGGTGACAGTGTTCACTAGGATTTGACCACAATTGAATCAATGGGTCTTATTTTGTACAGCTAATGCATTATTTGTCAGTCATACCTAGCCGTACAAATCATCAGTCTCTTCATAAAGGCAAGAGTGGGCATGTTGCTATAGAGGCTCATCCGAGGAAAGACCCTTGTAGGAAAGGAAAACATTTCCTAATCTAATCAATTCCATTTAACAAATAAAATACAACAGCCAAACGATATTGCCAAGTGCAGGAACTATCTTTGAAGTCGTGGGGAGGTGTCCGACTGCCCTACGGCTACAGATATGCATGGAAGCGAGAATAAATTCTTATCATTTCTGGAGATGGTTGCCATTTTCTTTCATTATTGATAGCACAACATGAATTCTGAAGAATTCCGAAGAAGAGTTGTCGTGGTTTTAAGACTCAAAGTTTGGATAAGATGACACAGACACGGAGAATTCTTCAAGAAGACGAAAGCCTTTATTTGCAAATATTCAGCTGGAACATTCAGAGACGACACCACCTGCCCGTTCTGTAATTGCTCTCTGATCCACAGAAACAAGCAGCTTTTTATTGCACTCTTTCAGCCTTATCTCTGCTACATTATCTTTCGTGCTGTATTCCTTTTCACATCAATCTATGTACAATTCTAATACTCTCTGTCTTGCCACAATTATGTTTCCGACCTTGGTTCAATCTTATTAAATTTTACATTTCCTCTTATACCTCGCCCTTCACTCGCCACTCTTAAAATTAACTTCTGACTCCTGTCCTGCCACCATTATGTTTCAGCTAAAGCAACTTTAATCTCTCAGCTATGTCTGCCAAGGTTAGACGACACCATTTTGTACTGTTACATATTAGCTTATATGTTTACACACAAAGATACAAAATGTATTTATTAAGAATACAAAAGGTGCAAAAGTAAAAATAAGAAGTAACTTGTTTAGTGCCTTTATTACTAGATAAACGATTTAATTAAGTGCTGCTAACTAACTAACAAGCACGTGAGTCTAAGGATGTCTGATTACTAACAAGTACGCGAGTCTAAGGATGTCTGATTACATACAATAGCTGACAACATCTGCTGGCTATGATAAATGTTTTAATTAAGTGTTCTATGACTTCCATATAACTCCCTCCTTTGAGTCTTTTCCAAGTCTCATCAGACAAAGAAAACCACACACACATCCCCCAGGTCTAATCACCCATAGAGCCCTAAAATGCAGGCTCTTTTAATTAAGTTTGCTTAATGCTGTGTAGTGTTCTTTCCCTGGCTCCCTCAGAAACTGGCCAAAAACCCACCCCCCATTACGTGAGGCAGGAAAAAAGGATCCAGATTCCCTTACAGACTTCGTTTAACATTTTCCCAACTCTTTTCTCCATCGTAGTAGTATTCTATCACCGAGAACCACTTCCCTTGAGGGCCTGATTCGTCTTCACCCGTTATCATTGGCAGTTGCTTCACAGTAGCTTTCACCAGTAGAGACTTAATACAGGGGAAAACACAACACAACATGATTGCCACTGCAAGTAGTGCGACCCCACTGGTTAAACCAATTTTAATCAGCCATGCTCCCCAACCCCCAACATGCACTCCAGCCACCCAAACAATTGATGTCCGAACCCTGCGTCTCTTTTAACCTCACCGCTTATCCATGGCTTTAGTGAAAGACCCCTCTGGGCTAGTATTATTACGTATGAAGGTGAAGCATTGTTCCTCAAACAAGACACATACACCCCTTTATTCTGACCTTATTTACACCAGTCTCATAGTCACTAATGTCTCCAAAAACCTCATATTACCTTAACCATATAACAATTACAGCAACGAAACAGGCCATCTCGGCCCTTCTAATCCGTGCCGAACACTTATTCTCACCTAATTCCATCTACCTGCACTCAGACCATAATCCTCCATTCCTTTCCCGTCCATATACCTATCCAATTTATTTTTAAATGATAAAATCGAACCTGCCTCCACCACTTCCACTGGAAGCTCATTCCACACAGCTACCACTCTCTGAGTAAAGAAGTTCCCCCTCATGTTACCCCTAACCTTCTGTCCCTTAATTCTCAAATCATGTCCTCTTGTTTGAATCTTCCCTACTCTCAATTGAAAAAGCTTATCCACGTCAACTCTGTCTATCCCTCTAATCATAACCTTCTGCGCTCCAAACAATAAAGACCTAACTTGTTCATCCTTTCTCTGTAACTTAGTTGCTGAAACCCAGGCAACATTCTAGTAAATCTCCTCTGTACTCTCTCTATTTTGTTGACATCTTTCCTATAATTTGAAGACCAAAATTGTACACCATACTCCATAATTGGGCCCACCAATGTCTTGTACAATTACAGCACATCAAAAGCTGTGTTTACCACCCTATCTACATGAGATTCCACTTTCAGGGAACTATGCACAGTTATTTCTAGATCCCTCTGTGCAACTTCATTCCTCAATTCGCTACCATTTACCACGTACGTCCTATTTTGATTTGTCCTGCCTATCAGAACCGAACGAGGAGGAGGACTCAAATGCAGGCTCAGACACAGGGCAGATCAGCGCAGATCAGTTTTCAGA
Source organism: Malacoraja senta (assembly GCA_038087875.1). Classification (NCBI taxonomy): domain Eukaryota; kingdom Metazoa; phylum Chordata; class Chondrichthyes; order Rajiformes; family Rajidae; genus Malacoraja; species Malacoraja senta. The sequence goes on along the minus strand of JAXLNO010002763.1, from coordinate 571,785 downwards.
GTTTAATCGGTCCAAGTCGGTACACAGGTAAACAAAAACCGGAGGCAACAGTACAATCTAGGAGCAGGCAAAAACAGTGGTCGAAAACAGGCACTGGTCGAGATAACAAGGTCAAAAGATTTCCAGAGCTGGCACGAGGTGATACAAAGTAACATACACAACGTGGCAATGAGAACTAAAACACAAAGGCTTAAATACACAGCCTAACAGCGGATAACGAGACACAGGTGAAACAACATCAGGGCGGGGCCAACAATCACACGAGGGGAAACGGACATGACAGGAAATGGGACCTGAAACGAGAGGAGACGTGAGACACCAAAATAAAACAAGAATGCAACCAATAATAATAAAAACAATATGAAACAGAAACTAGATCAAACGTGAGACCTGACACTGCCAAGATGTAGCACCTCACACTTATCAGCATTAATCTCCATCTGCCATCTTTCAGCCCACTCTTTCCAAATGGCCTAAATCTCTCTGTAGACTTAAAGAATATACTTCATTATCCGCAACACCACCTATCTTAGTATCATCTGCATGCTTACTAATCCAATTTACCACACCAACATCCAGATCATTGATGTATATCACAAACAACACTGGACCCAACACAGATCCCTGAGGCACCCCACTAGTCACTGGCCTCCAACCTGACAAACAGCCATCCACCTTACTCTCTGGCGTCTCCCAGTCAGCCACTGTTGAATCCGTCTTGCTACTCCGCCATTAATACCCAACAATTGAACCTTCTTAACCAACCTTCCATGTGGAACCTTGTCAAAGTCCATATAGACAACATCCACCGCTTAACCCTCATCAACGTGAGACCTGGCAGTACCCCCCCCCTCCACGGCCGGCTCCTGACGGCCCAGGATCTTCAGGATGTTGGCGCCGATATTCCCTGATAACTTCAGGGTCGCATATGTTGCGAGCCGGCACCCAAGACCGCTCCTCAGGTCCATAACCCTCCCAATCCACAAGATACTGATGACCACGACCACGCCGGCGCATCCCCAGCAACCGGCTGACCGTAAACACTGGACCCCCATCAAGGAGCCGGGGAGGCGGAATGGGTGTGGAGGCACGGACCAGAGGACTCTCCTTAAATGGCTTCAGTCGGGAAGACATGGAAAGTAGGGTGGGCCCTCATGGCACGGGGGAGTTGGAGACGAACCGCCACAGGATTGATGACCTTCGATATGGGGAAAGGACCAACAAAACGAGGAGCCAGCTTCCGGGATTCCACTCTCAGAGGTAAGTGGAGAGTGGAGAGCCACACCTTTTGGCCAGGCGAGTATACTGGAGCCGACGTTCTTCCCCGGTCAGCCATCCTCTTGTAACGCGCAGAACTGCGCAACAGCATCTGACGAGCCCCATTCCAAACCTTGTGACAGCGACGGACGAGAGCCCTGAGCGGAGGGCACACTGGACTCTTCTCTACAGCAGGGAACAATGGCGGTTGATAACCATAGGCACACTGGAATGGAGAGAGACCAGAGGATGAGCAAGGAAGTGTGTTGTGTGCATACTCCACCCAAATATGGTGTTTGCTCCAAGTTGAAGGGTTCTGTGCCACAAAGCACCGCAGTCCTGTCTCCAATTCCTGGTTAAGGCGTTCAGTCTGTCCATTGGATTCCGGGTGATAACCAGATGTAAGGCTGACCGTGGCGTCAACAGGGTACAAAACTCCTTCCAAAACCTGGACACGAACTTAGGACCCCGGTCAGACACAATGTCTCTGGGAAATCCATGAATTCGAAAAACATGAGACAACATGACCTCCGCCGTTTTCTTGGCGGAGGGAAGCTTGTGCAATGGAATGAAGTGGACCATCTTATAAAAATCTGTCCACTACAGTCATGACTGTGGTGTTACCTTCAGAAGAGGGCAGGCCCGTGACAAAGTCCATGGAGATGTCTGACCAGGGGCGTGAGGCGACAGGCAGCGGACTCAGGAGGCCAAAGACAGGCCGACGTGAGGTCTTGTTCTGAGCACAAATACTGCAGGCGGCGACGTACTCTTTAATCCCCCTCTCCACGGAAGGCCACCAAAACCGCTGTTTGGCCACAAACAGGGTTCGGCGGACACCGGGATGACAGGAGATCCGAGACGTATGAGCCCAGTGAATCACCTGTGAGCGAAGAGACTCGGGAACAAACAGACGATTAGAGGGACACCCTAGCGGGGACTGACTACCAGCAGTAGCCTCGGAAACGCTCTTCTCAATCTCCCAAGTAACTGCCCCAACAACACAGGAAGCAGGCAGAATGGGAGTTGAAACCTTAGGGGCCGGGTCAGGATCAAACTGTCTGGAGAGAGCATCAGGTTTGCCATTCTTGGCACCAGGGCGGTAAGACAGTACAAAATCAAACCGATTAAAGAAGAGAGCCCACCTTGCTTGGCGTGAGTCGAGGCGTTTGGCTGACTTGATGTATTCCAGGTTCTTGTGGTCTGTCCAAACTAGAAACGGCTGCTCGGTGCCCTCCAACCAGTGTCTCCATTCCTCCAAGGCTGCTTTAACCGCTAACAGTTCACGGTTACCCACATCGTAATTTCTCTTAGCAGGCGAAGGTTTTTTGAGAGGAAAGCGCAGGGATGCAGTCGACCATCTGAGGGGGATTTCTGGGAGAGTACGGACCCGATGCCCACACCCGAGGCGTCCACCTCAACCACGAACTGAAGTGCCGGGTCAGGGTGAACCAGGATGGGGGCTGAGGTGAAGCTCCTCTTGAGTCTCATAAATGCAGTTTCTGCTTGAGGGGGCCAAGAGAAAGGCACGTGGGGTGAGATGAGAGCATGAAGTGGTGCAGCAGTGACACTAAAGTTCCGGATAAACCTCCTATAAAAATTAGCAAACCCAAGGAACCGCTGAAGTCGCTTACGACTGGAGGGTGTAGGCCAGTTGGCCACAGCACTGACCTTGCTCGGGTCCATCTGTATACCAGCAGGTGACACAACATAACCAAGGAATAGAACAGTGTTAGCATGAAATTCACATTTCTCAGCTTTCACAAACAGATCATTCCGGAGCAAACGTTCCAGCACCTGGTGTACATGCTGCACATGGGAAGTTTCGTCTGGAGAAAAGAATCAAAATGTCATCAAGGTACACAACACAAATTTGTTCAGCATGTCACGTAATACATCATTAACCAGGCCTTGAAACACTGCTGGAGCATTAGTAAGACCAAACGGCATGACCAGATATTCATAATGACCACTGGACGTGTTAAACGCAGTTTTCCCATTCATCCCCCTCCCTTATCCTCACCAGATGATAAGCATTTCTAAGATCTAACTTAATGAATACTTTAGCGTCTTTTAACAGTTCAAACGCAGAGGAGATCAGAGGAAGAGGGTACCTGTTCTTAACAGTAATGTCATTGGGTCCTCTGTAGTCAATGCAGGGCCGAAGTGTTTTATCCTTTTTATCCACAAAGAAGAATCCAGCTCCTGCAGGTGAATAGGAAGGTCTGATGATCCCAGCAGCAAGGCCGTCGCCAATGTACTTTTCCATGGCGAGCCGCTCAGGTGAAGTCAAGGAGTAGAGATGACCCTTAGGAGCGCTGTACCTGGCAGAAGGTTGATGCAGCAGTCGTACGATCTATGCGGCGGAAGAGATGTGGCCTTGGCCTTGTTGAACGCCTCCTTCAGGTCCAGATAACACGAGGGAACATTGGTGAGATCTGGAAAGTCCCCCTCCCTTGAACGGGGAGGCTGCCGGAGGGTGGTCCTGGAAGACCCCAGCAAACTGCTCCTCGACAGATCCTTCATAGGCTCAGGAGAAGAATCATGCACCAGACAGGTGAGTTTACAGTTATTCCCCCAGGAAATTACTTCCCAGTACCCCAGTTCATGTCAGGATTATGGTCAGACAGCAAGGGAGCCCCAAAACCAGAGGATGAAGAGAAGAGTCGAGGAGGTGAAACCTGATGGTCTCAATGTGATTACCTGCCACGATGAGTTGAACAGGTTGAGTTCGGTGAGTTACCCTGCACAGTAGGCGCCCATCCAGTGCACTAGCCTCCAGAGGATTTTGAAGCCGTTCACGTTGCAGCTTGAATTCATCAGCCAAGCGAATGTCCACGAAGTTCTCATCTGCCCCAGAATCAACCAAAGCCTGCAGGGAGTGACGCTGGGAATGCACCAACAATTGTACAGCCGTGAGTTGACGAGAGGAAAGGCTCATAGGAGCGGTACAACTCACCAATGTCCTCTCTTTCATTGGTGAGCTTTGTCTTTTACTGAACAGCTGTTCAACAAATGTCCCAGTTCACCACAGTAAAAACACCTCCGGGCTGAGTTTGGCTCGTCCCACCTGCATGGGCTCCTCCGAAGAGACAGGTGGCGCTGTTGACTGACTGGACCGGTCGAGAGGGAAGAAGTCCCGACCGGAAGGCGAAGGGCGATGCTGCCGCCACTGCTGGGAGGAGGACCGGACTGCAGCCGATCTCCTCTCTTGCTCTCTTTCTCTGAGCCTAGCGTCAATCTGGACAGCCAGGGGAATCATAGACTCGAAGTCGGAAGGCAGGGTTATTGGAGCCAACTGATCTTTGATAGCTTCAGACAATCCATTGCGAAAAGCATCCAACAAAGCAGCCTCATTCCATCCACTCTTAGCAGCAACAGTTCGAAAGTCAATAGCAAAATCCATAACTGTGCGATTACCTTGTTTCATGGAGACCAGGTTCTTGTGAAGCCTCTCGGCCAGGATTGGAGTGATCAAATGTGCGGGACAGAGCTTCCACGAACAGGACCGACGCCTGGCAAACAGGAGAATTCCGAGACCATTCCGCCGTGACCCAAGCCTCCGCTCTGCCCGACAGGTGCGTGATGATAAAGGCTACCCTTGAGCGTTCTGATGGAAACAAAGACGCTTGAAGTTCGAAATGCAGTCCACACTGAATCAAAAAAGGTCTACACTTGACCGATTCCCCCGAGAAGTGTTCCGGTCTTGCCAGGTGGACGAATGGAGACGCTGCGGCAGCCGTGGCCATCGGAGTTCCTGGAGACACAGACAAGGAAACGGCCGGCACGGAGAGCCGCGGCAGGGAAAAAAGAATCCAGCCGAGCAACCAGGTGTTCAAACCTGGAACTTAAAGTGTTCACCTGTGACCCGATGTCCGCCTGGAACCCCTGCTGACGCTCGCCGAGAAACCAGAACCCGGCGAAGATCGAGGTGAGTTGACCCTCGTAATGCGAGATGCGCTCCTCTTGCTTATGGAGCGCTGCACGAAAAAGATCAGAGCCCGCTGAGTCCATTGTTGGCCAGTTCGTAATATCAGAACTGGAACGAGGAGGAGGAGGACTCAAATGCAGGCTCAGACACAGGGCAGATCAGTTTTCAGAGTTTAATCGGTCCAAGTCGGTACACAGGTAAGCAAAAACGGAGGCAACAGTACAATCTAGGAGCAGGCAAAAACAGTGGTCGAAAAACAGGCACTGGTCGAGATAACAAGGTCAAAAAATTTCTAGAGCTGGCACGAGGTGATACAAAGTAACATACACAACGAACTGGCAATGAGAACTAAAACACAAAGGGCTTAAATACACAGCCTAACAGGGGATAACGATACACAGGTGAAACACATCAGGGCGGGGCAAACAATCACACGAGGGGAAACGACATGACAGGAAATGGGACCTGAAACGAGAGGAGATGTCAGACACCAAAATAAAACAAGAATGCAACCAATAATAATAAAAAACAATAAGAAACAGAAACTAGATCAAACGTGAGACCTGACACTGCCAAGATGTAGCACCTCACACTTATCAGCATTAATCTCCATCTGCCATCTTTCAGCCCACTCTTCCAAATGGCCTAAATCTCTCTGTAGACTTAAAAAATCTATTTCATTATCCACAACACCAACTATCTTAGTATCATCTGCATGCTTACTAATCCAATTTACCACACCATCATCCAGATCATTGATGTATATCACAAACAACACTGGACCCAACACAGGTCCCTGAGGCACCCCACTAGTCACTGGCCTCCAACCTGACAAAACAGCCATCCACCATTACTCTCTGGCATCTCCCATTCAGCCACTGTTGAATCCATCTTGCTACTCCACCATTAATACCCAACAATTGAACCTTCTTAACCAACCTTCCATGTGGAACCTTGTCAAAGGCCTTACTGAAGTCCATATAGACAACATCCACCGCTTTACCCTCATCAAACGTTACCTCAACACCCTCAGTCAAACATGACCTTCCAGGCACAAATCCACGTTGACTGTTCCTAATCAGACCCTGTTTCCAGATGCTTATATATATTATCTTTAAGTATCATTTCCATTAATTTGCTCACCACTGACGTCAAACAACGTTCTTGTTAGAACTCTGCTCTTGTCTCACTTCTTTGTCCTCCTGTTCACTTACCTCAGGACTATTATCTAGTCGTACCTGCGGGCCAGCCCTCATGTAAGGATTGAAATGGTACCAGGTAGATCAACCTTCTACCTGAACAGCGGTGGGTGGTTCGGAAAGCTCATACATACACCTTGTCTCCAGGTTTAAAGGGTCCTTCCTGCTGGTCCACCTCCAACTGATTTTGCTTTACCTGTGCATAAATAGACGTGTATATCATAATTAACTGTTGCATATACTTCTTAACTTCTACCTGTAACTGTTCCAAACTCGGTCCCTTGTAGGGACCTCTCCATTGTGCCACCTGCATAGGTCGGTCAGTAAGCATCTCATGTGGTGTTATGTGGGTTATTCGGTTAGTTTGCATGCAACATCCCTTCAGTGCCAATGGCAGGGCATCGATCCAATTCAACTTTGTAGTTACAGAAATCTTATTTATCTTAACCTTCAATGTTCCATTTATTCTTTCCACCATGCCCTGTGACTGCAGGTGCTACACACCCAAATCTGTGTTTTACTCTAAGGGCCTGTAGCACCAGCTTGACTACTTTCTGAATGAAAACAATCCGTTGTCAAAGCTGATTTCTGTAGGTCGACCAAACCTCTCGATTACCTCATTCATCAGAAACGTCACTACATTCCTTGCACCTAAATCGATCCAAACTTACCCTAGACGTAATGACAGCTGATCATCTTCCAGATGCTGTTCTGGCTGCTTCGTCTGCACTTTGATTTCCCTACTTATATGCTTGGCATTTAATGACAGCTTGTGCCCCTGGCTTAATTATTGCCCTTATCAGGTCTGTACTTTACTGCTAACTTTTCATGGGGTCTCCGTTGCTTTTCTCAAAGCCTTTCTGTTTCCCTACTGCTCCAAACATGTGACAGACCCCATGAACATATGCTTAGTCGGTATAAACTTCAGCTTTCTTACCTTCCCTCGTTGTCACATGCTGCTTTTAAACCCTTACTTTCTGCCAACTGAGCTAAGCAAAGATTGCAGGCTTCCTATTTAATTACCTTAAAGTCTAATTCATCCTGATGCACCACTTCAATCCCTGCATACTTGCCCCTTTAACAAGAAACATCCACAAGCAAAACCTTTTTGTCCTCTTCATTCAAAGGCTCTGACTGTAAAACATTTCTCCGACTTGTGTGTCCTTCTTTCATTATTTTCCTTAATGACATCACAATTTCAACATTCTTTCCAATCTTGTCTGAACTATATCCTTCAATAAACTTCAATTATCTCTTCAATTTGATCCTGCGCTATAGCTTTAACTTCTTTAGATATTACTAGTCCTGAATATTCCACCTGCTGCTGACAAAACAGCAACTTCTTCCTGGATACTTTATGACCTCTTATGCCATCTTTTCCAAGAGAATTAAAATGTCTCGCTCACATTGCTTCTCACTTGTGGAACAAACCAACAAATCATCCACATACTGTATCAAATATTTTCTAAGGGTACACCTTCCAAATCTGCCTTTAACATCTGATTAAAAACATGGGACTAGTATTTAAAACCCTGCCACATCCTAGCCTATGTGTATTTAATACCTCTTAATGTTCTTACCATAGCTATGTTCACCACTATCTTAATATAATAATTATTATTGTTTCCTGATAACCATACCTGTTCACATCCCCAACACACCTTATCCATTACCTGTATTCTTACTAGCCTTTCTTGACCTCCTCCTTGAGATCCCTCCCTCCCTTGGGGACCCCAGTCCTATCTGGGCTTACATCCAGATTTATTTCACTCCTGATAGGGCATTTAAGGAAACATACCCCCAAGGACATTTATTATTGGCATGGGATTCTCTGGCCCTTGTTTGACTCTATCATAGGACTCACTGTGTGTCGGTGCATCACATATTTCAGTCTTTTCAACCAGGTCTGTTGTTATTGACAACATTGTCTTTTTCACGCTCTTTCTTTTTGAGCTTTTCAAGTTACATTTGCATCATTTTTCTCTGCACCTCTTCCTGCTGGTCTGCAAGTCTTTTTCCTATCTTTGCAATATTTCTCGACCTCATTGACCAAATGATCGCTGAATCGGGGGTGGGAAATAGATGACAATCCCACCACCTCATCCAATCTAGACTTGACTTTAGGAGGAATGACATCCACCACAGTGGTTCAGAATGTAGTATTCATTAACTGGTTGCCTTCTATTTCTTGTTCATTTTCAAGTCTCCATCTTTTCAGCTGGTTCTCCAGATAGGCTGCTGTATTATTTGCCTCTACCAGTGGAACTCCCCTTTATTCCTTGAGGTCCACCTTAAGTGGGTAACATTATCTGAGGGCCTGCCATACCCTCTGCCTGACTGTGTCAAACAGCATACCATTGTTTTTTGCATTGTTCACAGCATTTTTTATACCAGCCATCTTCAGTAGTTCTGTCAGTTTAGTGGTTCCTATCACTTTCACCAACAGTGCCTTCAAATCTCCCATAGCCAATTTTCTTTTTAAAGCAGTCTCGTCAATTTATCCCTCTGCTTTCCACTTTAATCCCTTTCTGGTATGCCTTCTTTCTTATTCTAAACTCAATTTCTTGCTTCTCAGATATTCTAGCCTCCTTTGCAAATGCATTTACCTTTCTTTTAAAATCTTCCACTGACTAGTCCTGATTTATTACTTTCACACCTGTCGTTACCTCCTCACAGCCTCCCTCCCCTTTCTTTCTAAACTGCCTAAGTGCATCTAATTCCTTTCCTTTCCGCTTTTCCCACCTTTCCAACTTATCTGTGGTCATATAATTCATAATTAACACTTCCATCTTGTCACACATTTATCTTGAAAGTGCCTTCCTTGGGCCACTTCCTCACAACTTTTTCTGAAAACCTCAGCAAACAATCATTACCCTTCTCCAACCATAATGTTTACCATAAAACAACAAACCATAAAAGCTGGTCATGTTTCAGCAATTAACTTATTTCCAATTATTTCAATCCATTCACACCACTATTAATAGTAACAATTTTCCAAATTAACTTTACTGAAAAGAAATATAAAAGAAACATCAGAAAAACCAAGCAACCTACATTTTCCAACTTTCCCCTTTTAAGTTACGAGGATACAAAGTGTTAAACGTTACCTTACAGCAGTTCGTAACCTTCCCCATTGCTTACAATCTCTTAAAGCACTTATCACATATATGAACTTCCTCATTCATTCAAAACCGTTTTTTACACACAAATCACATTCGTTCCATTCTTATTTCAAAGAAATTATGCAATTTTCTACAGATTAAAGTTCATATAAACACATTAACATTTATATAATTCTTATCTCCTTTTTAAGTTAAAGTAGGATGGTCTAATCCCCTATCAGTCAGGTACCTGAGCGCTGTGATTGGACATTGATTCAGATCGTGATTAGTCATACTCACCGTCACTCAAAGTCTAACCACACCCCACTAAGATCACATCCAATCAAAATCCTAGTCACTCAACATCTGACCACACCCCACTCCCATTAATCTCCAGACAAAGGAAACACATTTGCTCTAGATAATGCTGAGAGATCAAGCAGCAGAAAGAATGCAGCAAATATATCTCCACAAACAGTTAAGAAACTCAGTCCTTACACCTCCTCCGTCCTTGTAGTCACTATATTGCCTTAATATATTTTTATTGCTATATAACCTTACACTATTCTTATTGTTATTCTACTATATTTTATCACTGTGTACACTTTCTGTTACTCACTTACATTAAAAATTCGTATTTTGCCCGTACAAACCCTTAGTCACCTAAGATGGTATCCACAAAATACTTTATTCTGCCCGTACAAACCCCTGCCCGCTCAGGGTGGTATCCACAGAATGCCTTATTCTGCCCGTACAAACCCCCTGCCCTCAGGGTGGTATCCACAGAATGCCTGCCTCGTCCGTGCAACCCCTGACGTCTCAAGGTGGTATCCACGAGGTCTAATAAACTCTTACCTGCCTCGTCCGTGCAACCCCTGGCCTCTCAGGGTGGTATCCACGAAAGTTTCCTTTCAAAATAGATTATGAAAGGAAACTGGCAGAGAACATAAAAACTGACTGCAAAAGTTTTTGTAGTTATGTGAAGAGAAAGAGATTAGTTAAAACAAATGTAGGTCCCTTGCAGTCAGAAACAGGTGAATTGATCATGGGGAACAAGGATATGGCGGTCCAATTGAATAACTACTTTGGTTCCGTCTTCACTGAAGAAAACATAAATAATCTGCCGGAAATAGCAGGGGGCCGCGGGTCAAAGGAGATGGAGGAACTGAGTGAAATCCAGGTTAGTCGGGAAGTGGTGTTGGGTAAATTGAATGGATTAAAGGCCGATAAATCACCAGGGCCAGATAGGCTGCATCCCAGTGTACTTAAGGAAGTAGCTCCAGAAATAGTGGATGCATTAGTGATAATTTTTCAAAACTCTTTAGATTCTGGAGTAGTTCCTGAGGATTGGAGGGTAGCAAACGTAACCCCACTTTTTAAGAATGGAGGGAGAGAGAAAACGGGGAATTACAGACCAGTTAGTCTAACATCGGTAGTGGGGAAACTGCTAGAGTCACTTATTAATGATGGGATAGCAGCACATTTGGAAAGTGGTGAAATCATTGGACAAAGTCAGCATGGATTTACGAAAGGTAAATCATGTCTGACGAATCTTATATAATTTTTCGAGGATGTAACTAGTAGAGTGGATAGGGGAGAACCAGTGGATGTGTTGTATCTGGACTTTCAGAAGGCTTTCGACAAGGTACCACATAAGAGATTAGTATACAAACTTAAAGCACACGGTATTGGGGGTTCAGTATTGATGTGGATAGAGAACTGGCTGGCAAACAGGAAGCAAAAAGTAGGAGTAAACGGGTCCTTTTCACAATGGCAGGCAGTGACTAGTGGGGTACCGCAAGGCTCAGTGCTGGGACACCAGCTATTTACAATTGATATTAATGAACTGGATGAGGGAATTGGAGGCAACATCTCCAAGTTTGCGGATGACACTAAGCTGGGGGGCAGTGTTAGCTGTGAGGAGGATGCTAGGAGACTGCAATGTGACTTGGATAGGCTGGGTGAGTCGCAAATGTTTGGCAGATGCAGTATAATGTGGATAAATGTGAGGTTATCCACTTTGGTGGCAAAAGCAGGAAAGCAGACTATTATCTAAATGGTGGCCGATTAGGAAATGGGGAGATGCAGCGAGACCTGGGTGTCATGGTACACCAGTCATTGAAAGTAGGGATGCAGGTGCAGCAGGCAGTGAAGAAAGCGAATGGTATGTTAGCTTTCATAGCAAACGGATTTGAGTATAAGAGCAGGGAGGTTCTACTCCAGTTGTACAGGGTCTTGGTGAGACCACACCTGGAGTATTGCGTACAGTTTTGGTCTCCAAATCTGAGGAAGGACATTATAGCCATAGAGGGAGTGCAGAGAAGGTTCACCAGACTGATTCCTGGGATATCAGGACTTTCATATGAAGAAAGACTGGATAGACTTGGCTTATACTCGCTAGAATTTAGGAGATTGAGAGGGGATCTTATAGAAACGTACAAAATTCTTATGGGGTTGGACAGGCTAGATGCAGGAAGATTGTTCCCGATGTTGGGGAAGTCCAGGACAAGGGGTCACAGCTTAAGGATAAGGGGGAAATCCTTTAAGACCGAGATGAGGAAAAACGTTTTCACACAGACAGTGGTGAATCTCTGGAAATCTCTGCCACAGAGGGTAGTTGAGGCCAGTTCATTGGCTATATTTAAGAGGGAGTTAGATGTGGCCCTTGCGGCTAAGGGGATCAGGGGGTATGGAGAGAAGGCAGGTACGGGATACTGAGTTGGATGATCAGCCATGATCATATTGAATGGCGGTGCAGGCTCGAAGGGCCGAATGGCCTACTCGTGCACCTATTTTCTATGTACCTATGTATCTATGTCTCAATAAACTCTTAATAATATCACACAATGCAATGCTGTACTTTCTTATCACAAATATTATTTACTCACCACACAGCGCACCTTCTCGGACAATCCTCCGGGCCTCCTTTTTAGAACAATTTAGTGCCAGATTCTTGGGTCGGAGAGACCTTCTAACTACCTAGGCACTTCTATGCCCCAATGGCTTCCCATGTTCAACAGGTTATTAGTCCAAATGAAGCGGAAAACCGCATAATTGTATAGGTGGCCACCCTTTTCCTGTTGTCCCTAGGAGCCAAGAGGGGTTGGGAAGTGCCTTGGGCTGTTTGTCTTTTAATTAATGGTCTCTTACGGACCCTGCTCGCTGCGCCAATTTTGTCGTGGTTTTAAGACTCAAAGTTTGGATAAGATGACACAGACACGGAGAATTCTTCTAGAAGACTAAAGCCTTTATTTGCAAATATTCAGCTGGAACATTCAAAGACCACACCACCTGCCCGTTCTCTAATTGCTCTCTGATCCACAGAAACAAGCAGCTTTTTATTGCACTCTTTCAGCCTTATCTCTGCTACATTATCTTTCATGCTGTACTCCTTTTCGCATCAATCTATCTTCAATTCTAATATTCTCTGTCTTGCCACAATTATGTTTCCGACCTTGGTTCAATCTTATTAAACTTTACATTTCCTCTTATATCTCGCCCTTCACTCGCCACCCTTAAAATTAACTTCTAACGTCCTGTCCTGCCACCATTATGTTTCAGCTAAAGCAACTTTAATCTCTCAGCTATGTCTGCCAAGGTTAGACGACATTATTTTGTACTGTTACACATTAGCTTATATGTTTACACACAAATATACAAAATGCATTTATTAAGAATACAAAGGTGCAAAAGTAAAAATAAGAAGTAACTTGTTTAGTGCCTTTATTACTAGATAAATGATTTAATTAAGTGCTGCTAACTAACTAACAAGCACGTGAGTCTAAGGATGTCTGATTACTAACAAGCACGTGAGTCTAAGGATGTCTGATTACATACAATAGCTGACGACATCTGCTGGCTATGATAAATGTTTTAATTAAGTGTTCTATGACTTCCATAGAGTCTGGACAGGAAAAACTTGCTTTATTTGTTACGCAAGGCACAAATGCGTCAAGACTTTCTTAAAAAAATCACTTTAAAATGCCCTTTAGTTTTTGGGCCAGTGACAGCCAGCTGGTACTGTGAGCAGTCGGCTGTGTGCAGCTTGCCTCACTTTTGCATTTTCACGTGGGTACAGTATGAATGAGAAAATGCTGGTGATTGTCTGTTCCTCGACAGAGCCAAGGAGTGCTTATATTAGGAACACTTCTCCATCCGTTTCCGACCACGGATGGCCAACCTGCTGAGTTCTATAGCACCTTGGAGAGGGTACGGACAGGTGACGTGTCGGGTCTGGACCCTTATTAGACGAATGGAGGGGGGGAGTTGGAAAAAGGAGTTGTGTCGGGACAGACTCCAGGACTTCATTTGGGGGAAGGGAGTGTCTCCTCAAATTGGAGAATTCAGTGTTCATGTCACTGGGCTGTAAGCTATGAGGTGCTGTCCCTCCAGTTTGCGTGTCACCTCACTCTGGCAATGGTGGAGGCCCAGGACAGAAAGACCTGTGTGGGAGTGGGAAGGGGAGTTTAAGTGGTTGGCAACCGGGAGATCCAGCAGGCCTTGGCTGACCGAGCGCAAGTGTGGGGTGAAATGAGCGCCTAATCTAAATACAAGGAACAGCAGATGCTGGTTTACAAAAAGAGACAATCTCCTGGAGTAACTTGCACCTCTGGAGAGCATGGATAGGCAACATTCTAGGTCTGGACCCTCTTCAGACTGCTTGGTGTGGGGGTTGGAGAAAGATGGAAAGAAGAGGTGGGAGTGGTCGCCTTAGATCCCCTTCCCTCTACAGATGTGGCCTGACCCACTGAGTTCCTCCACCACTTTAGAGGGAATGGACAGACAACGTTTTGAGTCATGATCCTTCTTCAGACTGATTGGAGAGGGTGGAGGGTGTAAGCTGGAAAAGAGAGATGGAGGCTGGACAAAGCCTGGCAAGTAATAGGTGGATACAAAATGCTGGAGTAACTCAGCGGGACAGGCAGCATCTCTAGAGAGAAGGAATGGGTGACGTTTCAGGTTGAAACCCTTCTTCAGAAGTGATAGTTGGAGATAGGTGAGGGAGACACAAGAAACTGCAGATGTTGGAATCTTGCTTAGAACACAATTTAGTTAGATGCACAGAATCTCTTGCCCAGAGTGAGGTAATCGAGGACCAGAGGACATGGGTTCAAGGCGAAGGGGAAAAGATGTAATACGAATCTGAGGGGTAACTTTTCAACAGAGGGTGGTGGGTGTAAGGAACAAACTGCCAGAGGAGGTAGTTGAGGCTGGGTCTATCCCAACATTTAAGAAACAGTTATAGACAGATATATAAATAGGACAAGTTTGGAGGGATATGGACCAAACGCAGGCAGGTGGGACATGTGGGTCGGTGTGGGCAAGTTGGGCCGAAGGTCCTGTTTCCACACTGTATCACTCTATGACTCTAACACGAAGTGCTGGAGTAACTCAACGGGTCAGACAGCAACTGTGGAGAACATGGATAGGTGACGTTTTACAGAGTGCTGGTGTAACTCGGCGGGTCAGGCAGCATCTGTGGAGAACATGGATAGGTGACGTTTCACACAGTGATGGAGCAACTCGGCGGGTCAGGCAGCATCTGTGGGGATCATGGATAGGCGACATTTCGGGTCAGTACCCTTCTTGAGACTGACACTATGTTAACAGATGAGGGGGTGATCTGCAGTTGAGTGAAATAGGTGACACAGGCGAGGGAAAATAAGTCGTCAAGTCACATTTATTTATATAGCACATTTAAAAAACAACTCTCGTTGTCCAAAGTGCTTTACATTTGTTATAAGAATAATATAAACAAACAAACTACATACATATATAGATATAGCCCTCGCTCAGAGGATGTCAAGAAAGGCTTGGGTGTATAGATACGTTTTTAATCTTGACTTAAAGGAGTCGATGGAGGGAGCAGTTCTGATGGGGATGCTGTTCCACAGTCTAGGAGCTGCAACCGCAAAGGCGCGGTCGCCCCTGTGCTTATGCCTAGACCGCGGGATTTTCAGCAACTCCAAGTCGGCCGATCTGAGGGACCTGGAGGTGGAGTGGTGGTGGAGAACATTTTTAATGTAGGTGGGGGTAAGCCCATTGAGGGCTTTGTACACATAGAGGAGGATCTTGAAATGTATACGGAACCGCACAGGGAGCCAGTGAGAGAGGCCAGGATCGTGGTGATGTAGACCCTTTTTCGGGTGCCCGTCAGGAGTGTCGCTGCGGCGTTTTGGACCAGTTGCAGGCGGGACAGGGAAGATTGGCTGATGCCAGTGTAAAGGGAGTTGCAGTAATCTAGGCGGGAGGAGATAAATGTGTGGATGATCTTTTTGAGGTCATCAAAGTGGAGGAATTGTTTTATTTTAGCTCTCGTTCAAAGCTGAAAGAAGTTAGCTTTTACCACGGCATTGACTTGTTTGTCAAATTTCAGTGCTGAGTCAAATATCACACCAAAATAAGGAGGTAAAAGGATGTGCGATAAGCAGAGAGGAATGTATATGTGCAGCTTTAAGGGACATTGGTCAGGTAGCATTTGGAGTATTGCATACAGTTCTGGTCACGCCATTACAGGACTGATATGGAGGCTTTGGGGAAAGTGCAGAGATGGTTAACCAGAATGGTTTAAAAACAAGGAACTGCAGATGCTCGTTTACAAAAAGGACACTACATGCTGGAGTAACTCAGCGGGACAGGCAGCATCTCTGGAGAGAAAGACTGAGTGACATTTCGGGTCGAGACTGAGGAGGGCCTCGTCCAGAACTGTTACCCATTCCTTCCAGCATTTTGTGTTTACCTAAACAGCGCCCATCCACGTGGTGGTGTCTCAGCAGGCTGGAGGAGGGGGCAAAGTTCTTGCCACAGAGCGAGATGGGCAGGGAAGGGACGCTCACTGCTGTGGATACGCCGGTGCTGCCACAGGCTGGCCATGCGGGTGAAACCCTTGCCACACTCAGCGCACACAAAGGGTCTCTCTCCGGTGTGTAGCCGCTGTTGCTCCCCCAGCCCCCATGCACTTGTCACGATGTGAGCAGCTGCTCGCCGGCGTGGGCCCGCCGGTGCTACCGCAACCCCCGCCAGCTGTCAAACTCCTCACCAGAGTACGGGCAGTCGTAAGGCTGGCCACTGGTGTGCACGAGTTGGTGAGACAGGGCATGCGAGGCCATTGCAAAGCGCTCTCAACAGACCGGGCTGGGGACGGGATCGTCGCTGGCATGCACCCGCTCGTGCGATAGTAGCCTGGTGGAGCTGGTGAAGCCCTTGCCGCACTGGGCGCAGGTGCACTGGAGCTCGCTGGTGTGGGTGCGCTGGTGCTCCAGCAGGTTGTCGGAGCGGGTGAAGCCCTTGTCGCACTGGGCGCAGGTGTAGGGGTGCTTGCCGGTGTGGTGCGCTGGTACCCCAGCAGGTTGCTGGAGTCGGTGAGCCCATGCCGTACTGGGAACAGGTGTAGGGGAGCTCGCCGGTGTGGGTGCGCTGGTGCTTCAGCAGGCTTTGGGACTGTGTGAAGCACTTGCCGCAGTCGCTGCATGTGTAGGGGCGCTCCCCGGTGTGCAGCAGCCTGTGCACCTTCAGGTCCTTGAATGACTTGAAGCCTTTGCTGCTTTCGGAGCAGGCGAAGGGCCGCTCACTGCTGTGCAACCGCTATTGCTCCTGCAGATCCAACTTGACCCCCTTGGATGACTTGAAGCCTTTGCCGCTTTCGGAGCAGGTGAAGGGCCGCTCACTGCTGTGCAACCACTGGTACTCCTGCAGACCCGACAACCTGGTAAAACTCTTGCCGCATGTGGAGCATCCATAGGGCTTCTCGCCCGTGTGCACTCGCCAGTGGGCCTCCAGGACATTCGCCCTCATGAAACTCTTGCTGCACTCCGAGCAGTTGAAGGGGCGCTCTCCCGTGTGCATCGGCCTGTGGGTCTCCATCTCGCTCGGGCTCCGACAGGCCTTGCCGCACACGTCACACTCATAACGCTCCTCCTTGTTGTGCCCCGTCCTGTGGTCCTCCATTGAAGCTCAGCCCCTCGAAGCTCAGCCCGCACACCGGGCAGATGGGGGGTTCAATGGCACCTTGGCCGCCCTCAATGGCCGCTCACGTCCCCGCCTCTCCGTGCACAGCAACGGATCCTAAACCCTGTAGCAGGGGAACACAGAGGGTCAACAAGTTGGCTAACAGGACATTACTAACACATATTGGGTGTGTTTATGCCGGAGGAAACCGTTATATAATTCTGCGCGGCACACTGGCGCAGTGATGCAGCTGCTGCCTCACGGCCAGAGACCCTAGCTCGATCCTGACTACGGGTGCTGTCTGTGCGGAAATTGTACGTTCTCATCTTGACCTGCGTGGGTATTCACTCCGGTTTTTTACTCCGGGTGCCCCGGTTTCAAAGTAGGTCAGGGTTGTAGAATAATCGTCCTCCGCAAAATTGCTAAATTGTTCCTAATGTGCATAGGATATTGTTAGTGTAGGGGTGATTGCTGGGCGGCGCGGACTTCATGTGCCAAAAGAACCGTTGTTTCCATGCTGCATCTCTCAGCTAAATTTAAAGCAAAGAACGGTTTCGACCCAAAACGTCACCCATTTCTTCTCTCCACAGATGCTGCCTGACCCGCTGAGTTACTCCAGCAGTTTCTGTGTCTATCTTTTCCACAGATGCTGCCTGACCCGCTGAGTTATTCCAGCACTTTTTGTGTCTATCTTCTCCACAGATGCTGCCTTATCCGCTGAGTTATTCCAGCGCTGCTCTTTACCCCCCTTTGCTCCCTCCCCCCTCCTCCCCACTCCCAAAAATGTGAACACCCACCAGGCTCCCTACCCCCTTCCTTGACTCACTTGACCCCTCACCCCAGTTCCCTGCCCCCCCATTCACTCCCCTCGGCACCAAATCCACTCCCCCTTGAATCCCTCCCCCCTCCTTTTGCTCCCTGCCTCCCCCCGCTACTCACTTCACCCCTTTTCCAACCCCCAGCCCCTCGCCTCCTCCCTCCCGACTCTCTCCTCTCTCTCTGACCCTCTCCCCCCTCTCTCTCTCTCTACCCTCTCTCTCCCTCTGCCTCTCCCTCTTCCTCTCCCTCTCCCTCTCCCTCTCCCTCTCCCTCTCTCTCTCTCTCTCTCTCTCTCTCTCTCTCTCTCCGTCCAGTGCAAAGATCTATCGTGAGCTTTGTATCTCTGTGTCCGGGGCTTTAGGATCTTTGGTCCAGCGCGGGTCGGCGCCATCTTGGCTGTGACGTCATTTCCTGGCTGAGGCCGCCCCATTGCTCGACCTCGCAACCTGCGAGGCAACGGCCGGGACAGCGACGTCATTTCCTAGCGCCGCGCGGTCTCTCTCTCTGTCTCCGGGGCAACGGGCAGCGGCGGGGGGCGGGATGAGCCGTGAGTACCCGGGCCGGGCCGGGCCGGGCGCGGTGAGAGGCTCCGGTGGATCAGGGCGGGCGGGGCGGGCGCGCTGGCTGGGGATTCGGTGCGCGGGGCGGGGTCCAGTCCTCCACTCGCGGCCTCGCACCCGGGAGACGGTGACTGGGCCTGGGGTTTGGCGGAGCGCTCGGGGAGCCGGGCCTGGGCCTGGGGTTGGCGGAGCGCTCCATCTATCTCTCTCTGTTCTGTCAAATAGTAAAGAACGACTGCGGGATAATGTACACAGACATCTCTCTCTATCTCTCTGTCTGCCTCTCTATCTATTTCTCTCTCCCTATTTATCGCTTTCTGTCTCTCTATCTCTATCTATCTATCTATGTCTCTCTATCTATCTCCTCCATCTATCGCGCTATCGCTCTACTTATTTCTCTGTCTCTCCCTTTCTCTCTCTCCCTCCCTCCCCCTCTCTCCCCCCTCCTCTCTCTCTATCTGTGGGATGTACACTGCTATCTCTCTATCACTCTCTCTCTCTAGCTTCATCTCTCTAGCTCCATCTCTCCAGCTCCATCTCTCCAGCTCCATCTCTCTCCATCTGTCTCCATCTCTCTCTCTGTCTTTGTCTCTCTCTCTCTTGGAGTGGCGGCGCTGCCTCGGCTCGCCTGCAATCCATCTGTTTTTTTCTTTTTTGTTGTTTTCTTGTCCTGTTTTAGCTAGTTAATTTGAGTTATTATGTTGTGTATGTGTGGTGGGGGTGGGGGGAGCAACGCGTTTTAGTCTCTTCCTTCGGGGGAATGCGACTTTTCTTGTCGTATCCCCCGTCTCCTTCTCCGTCTGCGCTGAGGCCCTAATGGCGGAGCTGGCGGCCTCCAACTGCGACCGACCCCGAGGCTCCGGAGGCAGATCCATCCAGGACTTACCAGCGCGTGGCTGCCCGACTTCGGGGCTGTGGCGGATTCTCGCGTTCCGGCGGCGGCCCGACTCGGGGCTGAGGTGGTGTTCCGGCGGCGGCGACCCGACTCGGGGCTGAGGTGGTGTTCCGGCGGCGGCGACCCGAATAGGGGCTAAGGTGGCGTTCCGACGGCGGCGACCCGACTTAGGAGATTCGGCCGCGGGCCCAGTAGACGACAACGCCGGGAGCTCGCAGGTCACAGATTGGAGACCTGTTTTTCCAGAGCTCCCGCGGCAACAGCTTCGTCCGCTGGACTGGAGGACGGCAGCTTCGACTACCCCGGGCCGCGGAGATTGAACCGGCCCGTTCGCGGAACACGGTTGGGCCGCGGGACTTACTTACCATCACCCGGTGGGGGGTCACAATATCGGAAGCCTGGATCGCCTTCGCGCAGAGGGAGAACAAGGAGGGAAGAGACAAAGACTTAAGATTTTTGCCTTCCATCACCGTGAGCAGGTGTCTGGTGAACTCACTGTGGTGGATGTCAAATTTGTGTTTATTGTGTGTTTTGTTATTTTATTATATGTATGACTGCAAGGCAACGAAATTTCGTTCAGACCGATAGGTCTGAATGACAATAAATGTTCCATGATCCATGATCTGCCCACTCCCCCAACCTGTTCAAGTCACCCTGCATTCTCATAGCATCCTCCTCACAGCTCACACTGCCACCCAGCTTTGTGTCATCTACAAATTTGCTGATGTTACTTTGAATCCCTTCATCCAAATCATTGATGTATATTGTAAATAGCTGTGGTGCCAGCACCGAACCAGCGGTACCCCACTAGTCACTGCCTGCCATTCTGAAAGGGACCCGTTAATCCCTGCTCTTTGTTTCCTGTCTGCCAACCACTTCTCCATTTATGTCAGCACTCTACCCCCAATACCATGTGCCCTAATTTTGCCCACTAATCTCCTATGTGGGACCTTATCAAATGCTTTCTGAAAGTCCAGGTACACTACATCCACTTGCTCTCCCTTGTCCATTTTCAAAAGTTACATCTTCAAAAAATTCCAGAAGATTAGTCAAGCATGATTTCCCCTTTGAAAATCCATGCTGACGAACCGATCCTGTTACTGCTATCCAAATGTGCGGCTATCTCATCTTTTTAATTGACTCCAGCATCTTCCCCACCACCGATGTCAAGCTAACTGGTCTATAATTCCCCGTTTTCTCTCTCCCGCCTTTCTTAAAATGTGGGATAACATTAGCTACCCTCCAATCCACAGGAACTGATCCTGCGTCTATAGAACATTGGAAAATGATCACCAATTTTTTCTGTAGGCACTTCCCCTTCAACTCCATCTTTATACTCCCAATTTGTCAATCCCTCCCCCCCACTATTTAGTTTAAACCCACACGTGTAGCCCTAACAAACCTGCCTGCCAGAATGTCGATTCCCCTCCAGTTAAGGTGTAACCCGTCCATTTTGTGCAGGTCACCCCTACCCCAGAAGAGATCCCAGTGGTCTATAATCTAAATCTTTGCTCCCTGCACCAGCCCCTCAGCCACACATTCAGATCCCCTATCTCCCTGTTCCTGTCCTCACTAGCACGTGGTACTGGAAGCAATCCAGAGGTAACCACCTTAGAAGTCCTGCATTTCAGTCTTCTTCCCAACACTCTGAAGTCATGTTGGAGAACCTCCTTCCTCTTCTTCCCCGATGTCGTTTGTGCCTACGTGCACAACTACTGCTGGCTGTTCACCTTCTCTCTCGTTTTCCCGGATGGCCCTAAGGTCATCCAGCTGCTTCTCCAGTGCCCCAACACGGTCCTTTAGGAGCTGAAGCTGGACGCACTTGCCACAGTTGTAGCAGCCAGAGGCTCCATCCGTTTCCCTGGGGCTCCCACATTCTGCAGGCCTCACACTGTCTCATCTGCCCCGACATGTGTTCACCGCGTTCTGTCATCTCGCACTTTATGTGTAGCCTCCTCTCCTCAGCCGAAGACTCTCAAGCCAAAGACTCACAAGCACTCCCCCCCCCAAGGCCGCTCCCTTAGAGCCGTCTGGCTTATATTGACTGATAAATTGCCCTATTTACCAATTTACAAACCAATTCCTCCGTTTTCATCTGTTTCCCCCCTCTGACTCACTTCTAACTCTCCTCCGACTCGGGCTAGAGCCAATCAGTGCTTTCTCCTGCTTCTCTTTGTTGCTGTTGCTTCAAAATCCACGGGAGCTCTGAGTTAAGTCTGCCTGTGCTTTGCCTCTCCTTTTCAACTGTTTCCCCCTCTGACTCACTTCTAACTCTCCTCCCACTCGGGACCTCTGAGTCTCTGTCTCTTTCTCTCTCTTTCTCTGTCTCTCTCTTTGTCTCTCTCTCTGTCTCTCTCTCTCTCTCTCTCTCTCTCTCTCTCTCTCTCTATCTCTCTCTCTCTCTCTCTCTGTCTCTCTTACCTCCTTTCTCCGCCTGCCTCTCCCTCACCCTGTCCCACTCCCCTCACCCTTCCCCTCACCCTTCTCTTCCCCCTCCCACTCTCACTCTCTCCCCCTCTCCCTCTCTCCCCCCATCTCCCTCTCGCAGCCCATCTCCCTCTCTCCCCCCTCTCTTCCCTCTCGCCCCTCTCTCTCCCGCTCTCTCACCCTCTCTCTCTCACCCTCTCTCTCTGTCTCTCTCTCTCCCTCTCTCTCTCTCTCTGTCTCCCTCTCTCTGTCTCCCTCTCCCTCCCTCTGTCTCCCTTTCTCTGTTTCTCTCTCTCTCTGTCTCCCTCTCCCTCTGTCTGTCTCTCTCTGACTCTCTCTCTCTCTTTGTCCGTCTCTCTGCCTCTCTCTCTGTGTGTCTCTCTCTCTCCGTGTCTCTCTCTCTGTGTCTCTCTCTGTCTCTCTCTCTCTGTCTCTCTCTCTCTGTCTCTCTCTCTCTTTCTCTCTCTCTCTCTGTCTCTCTCTCTGTCTCTCTCTGTCTCTCTCTGTCTGTCTCTCTCTGTCTCTCTCTCTACGTCTCTCTCTCTCTCTCTCTCTCTCTCTCTCTCTCTCTCTCTCTCTCTCTCTCTCTCTCTCTCGCTCTCTCTCTCTCTCTGTCTCTCTCTCTCTGTCTCCTTCTCTCTGTCTCCCTTTCTCTGTCTCCTTTCTCTCTGTCTCCCTCTCTGCCCCCCTCTCTTTGTCCGCCTCTCGCTGTCCCCTCGCTCTGGCCCCTCTCTCTGTCTCTCCCTCTGCGGGATGTACACAGCTACATTGGACGTTGAGGTGGGCCTGTCAGTGGGGCGGGGGCTCCCGCTGGCTGCCTCGGCTGCTCCAGCCAGTCTCTCAGGTCAGGTTCAAAACTCCTTCACTAAGATCCTCCATTCTGATTTTTTAATTTATAACCCACATTTTTCTTCTTCCTGATTAAGGCTTTGGTGACCGCTTCCTGCACACGATCAGTTGTTCGCCCTCCAGGTACTCCTCATCCAGATTTTACAGACTATTTTGGTCATTTTCGAGCAGAATTTGTCATGTTTGCTTTGCCCAGGTTTCTACATTAGAGGCCAATTTTGGTAATGTTTCCTGGGTGGGATTTGCCGCTTTTACAAAGTGTGTTAATATATTTGCCTGCCTCGTGATACCCTAATTGGGTAGGCTCCGCTCTTGCAGAACCCTCAGATGGTGCAGGGTCTGGGCCATTTTATAAATAACTCTAACAGCGACTGCAAAGGAATCTCTTGGTCTCGGTTGATTCCTGTGCTGGTCTCGATTCACATTATGACTGTTGTTAAACAATCGCTCTACCCCCACTCCCCTCTACATGTTTACTCATTTCCTGCTGAGTTAGTAATAAACTATACTGCAATGTTAATGCATCAATTACCTCTAGCGTAGTAGGGTTAACACCAAGGTGCTCACCAAGTTTTTGGTTTTATTACAGCTTGCGGAGACCACTTGCCGAACTCTTCCCGACTGAGCAACGATTTTCTAGTTTCGCTATCGCTGTAACTTCATCAGCGAAAGAGATCTACTTCTGGAAAGGGGGTTTTAAAGGGTAGGTTGATGGCCCTCACTTTCTGGGTTTTGCTCCTCCCACGTGCTGAGACCTAGTGTTAAGGTTCAATTTACTTCAAACAGATGACAACACAAAAGTTAGTAATAGTAAGATTAAATGAGAACTTACCAGTTTGATGTTTGATCTTTATTTTATGAGGAGTTACGTTGAGGGATTACGTGAAGAACCCGCCAGCATGCATGCGTGTCAATCCTTAAAGCAGCGGTGTGAGATCACACATAACAGTTTATTGAACTAAACATAGTAAGATTAGAGAAGACTAGAATACCAGCTGACCTTTATGATAGAGGGTTGGGCGCGGAGGGCACGTAATCCCTCAACAACTCCTCATAAAATAAAGATCAAACTTCAAACTGGTAAGTTCTTGTTTAATCTTACTATTTTACTTCGGAATCACAAGAGTGACTACGTGAAGATTTCAAAGCTCTGTGATTTCATGCCGTAGAAACGAGTTCACGCGTCACACGCTGTGTTTGATTGACCAAGGAGGAGTGAAAATACAATGCATTCAGACATGGCATAGTCTTAAAGCATGCTGATGCTTTTAGTCACAAAAAAGAAATAATAATGACCCCTAACACTCGGGGTAAATTATAAGACAGATTTTAGAATAGAATCCGCAAACACCCCTGGCCTCGTAATGGGTTTGTCATAAAATAACTGAAAAGTTCTTTCACTAGACCATCCTGCCGCTGCAAGGATGTGGTCCATAGGAACTTCCAACCCTTTCGCTGCCGATCTCGATGCAGCCCTAGTTGAATGAGACTTAAAAACACCAGTGTCCACACCTGGCCAAGCCAACACCTGTCTTAGCCACCTTGAGATGGTTTGTACTGACACCCTTCTGTGAGTTTTTTTAATGACTGATAAGTAATGCCAATTCAGTGCCCCTGAGGGGTTGTGTGACCTTGATATATTGTAGCAAATGGATGACTACACATAAACGAAGGTCCATGGGGTATGCTATGAATTCCAATCTGAAACCCGACGCCCTGGTCTGCTCTGCTTAATTAATTCATACACGTAAAAAATGATTTTATTAGCAGAAGTTATCATTGTGTCCAGTCGTAATTTATGTAGCGACTGCACCCTTTGCGCCGAAACTAGCGCCATAAGCATAACTACTTTATAAGTTAGCCTGACCAGTGACAGGGATGTTGCTGGGGCCCACCCCCGAAGCAGCGTCCAGTTGAATGTTGAGTATCCACCGTTGCAATTCAGAAATAGCATTGGCTGGTAACCGCATTGGTCGGTCAAAGTGACCAGCATGATTTTTGAGTGCTTGCACCCTTGCACGTTGTAAATTTTGATAATTCAAGGGTCCAAATTTTGCGGCTGGAAATGTGGCCACTAATTTGCCAATTACCTTGGCTGCTTGTCGAATAGATGGCTGCTTAACAACAACAAGTTTGTAGCAGGCCTCTACTAATTCCAATCTCTTGCCCGAGGGTAGAGTCACAGACATGTGTACAGACTTAACAGTAAACCCTAAATAATCAATCACTGTGGATGGTTTTAACTTAGATTTATCTGGATGAATGAGAAACCCCAATTTCTCAAACAAGTGTTTAGTGGCTGAAACAGCTAATTTAGCTAATTCCAGAGATTTCCCAATTATTAAAATATCATCAAGTTAAGCCATGACAATATATCTCTGAGCTCTGAGAAGCGCGTGCCGGTTTTTAATATTTTGGTAAATAATATGGCGGCTGATGTAAACCCATTAGGCAATGCTTTAAAATGCCACAGTTGCCCCATCCAGTTAAATTTCAAATACCTTCGGTGATCCCTATGAATGGGTACGGAATAGTATGCATCTTTGAGATCGATGCATGCCATAAAGCCTCCTTTGGAAATCAAATGTTTGGCAGTTACAAAAGTTTCCATCTTAAAATGTTTATACTGCACAAAACCATTTAGCTCAGACAAATCAAGAATGATGCGGCATCCACTATCTTTATTTTTCCTTGTAAAGATATTAGAAACAAATTCGTGAGGGTTATGCCGTCACTACACCTTTTGAATGCAACTTCAATATTTCTGCATGCACCATCAAATGTTCCTGCTGAGAAAGCCTAAACGTCCGGTTAGGTGCATGCTGCATGGGTGGTAACGAATTATCAAGGAACTCAATTTTATAACCTTGTATACTGTGTAGTATAACGAGTCAGAGTTTATAGAACCATGCATTCCAAAACAAGTGTAATCTTCCACCAACATGGAAATAATCAACACAGCCCATGTTCCGGAATGTACCAGACCCATCTACCTCCATGGTTACTAGTGGGTTTGTGATTACTTCTTCCGCCCCCGAGTCCGCGGGGGTAGGGGTGCTGGAATGTAGGAATGGCGCATCTTCCAAGAAGGTCGCCCTGGGTCTTGGCCTCAAAAAGACATGTGTCCAGGATACGCGGACTTCGAGCTGTCACCAGCCTCGGGATACCGTTTTCTGCTGGTGGAAGTATAGGGGTGCGGCCGCTGAAATTGAGAGGCCTTGCTGGTTGACGGCGGCTTCATCAGGCCGACCGCCTTTACCTCTTCATCAAGGTCTTTGACCTGTTTCGGTAAGTTGTCCCCGAATAACAAATTTGGCGGCTGGATATTGCTTGCTTTACACAACCCAGCAAACATGGGGTTCAGGGCTGGTCGGATGGCACTTTTTCTACAACAGTTTATCTCAAAATGAGCATTGCACATAAGTGCTAGCGCATCTTGCTGCTCATCCGATAAAGGTCCTCCATCGACAGACCTGGCAAATGCCGTTATGCCCGAAGCCACTAATCTGAGAATTCTTTGGATTTTTATTTCTTGGGCCCTGATGCCCCCTCCAATGTATCCCCAGATTTAATTAATTATCGCTGGGACATTCAGCGATGTACAATTTGCAGGGGCCATGTATTTGGCGGCTGTTTCAGTCATCGCCTGCTCCTGCAGCTGGTGGGAGGTAAGGTAGTTGATACTCTCAGCCAGCTGTTACTGCAACAGTTCCCCAGTTTGCGAGGGGACAGCGAATCTGGCAACCATGGCAGGTATATTTCGAGCTCCGTGCACCCCAGACATACTTAGAGCATCTTCAGCCATTTCCCCAAATTCGGAGTCAGCCCAGTACTGGCTCCGTACATTCCCCTCCGAGGATAGGGTGACATTGTGCAGTCCTGCACGAGGTGCTGCCATGGGTTTAGGGGACCCATGCTGACTCTGCTCTGATTGTTGGAGCATGTCATGCTCGAGCATTTTCTCCATCAAACACTATACGCCCTAGAGCGCTATCCGTCGAAGGAGGTGAATTTTCCCAGCCTGACCCATCCGAGTCCACAGGCCGGTCCGTTTTTCGTTTGGCTTTACCCTCTTTTGATGGAACGATAGCCGATACTGTCGGTACCAAGTCGGCGGTCACTGACGGCCTTGTCAGTGACTCAGGTGGAGAATTCGACCGCCGCTGGCTGCCCGCATTCTCGCGGTCCTCCGCAGCCTGTTTTGTCGTGGTCCGTCTAGACTTGGACCTTAATTTTTCCATTTCCTGGAATCCAATGGCCTGTAATCGAATTTTCAGGACAAAACTACCTCAAAATGAGTGAAACGTACCTGGTGCGTCCTTTTAAACTTACCGCTGGAGGAGCAGCGCGCCTACCAGCCGGTTGCTAGCGCCATGCGTTAGACGATATGACGCGCATGCGTGCTGGCGGGTTCTTCACGTAGTCACTCACGTGACTCCGAAGTAAAATACAGTAACGTCTTTATTTCGCCAGGCGGGTGTGGGAGTCAATTCTCACAGTATATAAAATACAGACTACAGAGTCTCCCTTTCTCTGCACACAGAGGTAATGTTCACTCAGACATATTTATACCATAATAATCAGCAATTCAGCAATTCTTTATCTTACAGAGCATTGTACAGCCTCTTGCCTGTTCATATATGGTTAAAATCGGAGCATTGATTGGTTCTTCCGATAGAGGAAAGGTTCGCTCTAATGTATTTATGTTGAAGGAGCTATTTTTGCAGATTCAAGCACTCTTGTTTTTTGACCTTGTTGATGAATTGTTTGTACATTACAATCTATAGCGTAAAGGGTAAGAACGGGTTGTCTGAACATCTTTCTGATGTTTATATCATAGAGCAAAAACATTCATGCTATTGTGTTGTAATCTCACTACTTTTGTAGAAGAAAGGCAAAAACATTCATGTTATTGTGCTGTACTCTTGCTAGTGTTGGAGGAGAAGAGTTAAGCATTCATTTTATTGCTTCGAAAGCTACAGCAGAATCCATTTTGTAACCTGTAAATCTTTAAACTCTTTCATTCCTTCCTCTTTATCATATTTGATAACACTCACAGTCCTCGGTAGTTACACAATGGTCGCAAGCATTTAACAATACAAATCAGAGCGATGATTAACAAAAAGAAAAAGCCATAATGTAACACAGTGCCCCAGTGTCCACCAAACCAACTGAATGGCAAGCAGCTCCCATTTCCTTCATTGTACCCATGCATGTCACTGCCAACCTTGCGGATCTTTTCAATTTCTTGGGAAATATTGGTAGCAAAGTCAGTGATATTAGAGGATTCATCAGGGATTATTGGAGCAACACTCTTGTCTTATTATAGCACAGGTGCCTCCTTGTTGATCTTTGTAGGTAAAAGCAAACAGGAACTGACTGTCCTTATGCAGGGGTATGGAGGAAAAGGCTGAACATAGGTCAATTACTGGAAAGTTATCGGTTTCTGCCGGTATAGATGACAGAATAATATTGCTGTCAGTTACTAAAGGAGCAATAGGGATCACTATTTTAAATAGCTCGCAGGTCTTACACAAAACACCATTCATTACGTCTTCCCACTTTCGGGATTGGCAGAATAGGAGTATTACAGGACTTTGCTTTTCACTAATACTCCTTGTTGTAATAAAGATACTGTGACCATAGCTATCCCTTCTTCAGCCTCTGGGGCCTGTCAATATTGTTTTAAAAATGGAAAGGCGGCACCCTTTTTTAAAGTCTCTTTATGTTCAAGGGCTGAATGCACTCATCCCACATGATTCGTCTGCATTGCCCATAGTCAGAGGGTACTTGGACCAGAGCCATTGGTAACCTTGGGGAATCCTCAGTAGGCGGCTGTTTGCTTTTCAAAAATAGTGTCCCATTCCTTTCTGACCCATGAGATCTTTCCTTCTGTGTCATTGGCAACTTTAAAACATGAATTTTCTGTTTGTCCTTCACCATTTTATCATTTTTCCTATTTCTTTCGCTGTTGCTGGAGGTCTAGTAGCTGCAGTTAAGTGTGACTCAGAGGTGTTGCCCATCTCCAATCGACCCCTTAGGTTTTTAGAGAGGTTATTCCTAATCCCGGGACACCAAAGAACAAATAAAGGGTCACTGTTAATGGTTCAAGTTTATTCAACCAGGGGGATACTCGTTCCTGGTATCCTGGATTAGAGAGGCACGTATATAATTCAGTACAATGCGTTTGCTTATGTTCATGGCTGGTTTCAACAAGATACTGTAAATACGGGCCTTTTTAAAAATGTTTTGTATGGCTTCCTTTTACCTCCAGTCTTGCAGGAGGACGTCCAAGTTCATACTTCCTTTTTCCAGTTTGTATTTCTTTTGCAATCGGTTAGGTGTATCCAACGAGGATTATTTTCGACCTTCACTGCTGTGGGTATAGTCAGTAGTACTTGCAAGGGCTCCTTCCACCGTTCTCCCAATTTCTTCTGATCCCAATTTCTTATCAGTTCGTGAGATCCTGGTTGTAAGGAATCGCTGTTATGGTTAGTTGATTTTGGTTTCTGCATTTCTGTGTTTCAGTGGTTTCTGTAAGACTGACAAGGTTTGGTCAGTTGCTCTGCATATGTAATTAATTCATCACTAAGATCCTGTCCAGTCTCAGTCAAGGCTTTACTTAAACTCTTTAACTACTTCCAAGGCAGACTCTTTAAAAATAGGTCATTATAAAGAAAAAAAATATTTCAAATTAACAGATTTTTTCTGAGATAGTCACTTCCAATTCTCATCCAACACCTCAACCTGAATACCACATGTCGAGTGTGCAATTCAGATCTCTCTTGAATTTAATTCAAAAGGTAAGAAATAGGAAAAAATCAACATTAAAATACCGACAAGGTCACCAATCCTAATGCCAGGTTATGCAGCGAAGGAAATGAACAGTCTCTTTCCTGAGCCACATCCGCTGTTTAATAAAAGTTGAGAAGATAGAGAATAAACAGTTAATTTCCATATAGATAGGCAATGCATTTCTGAAGAGCAAATGAAAATGAAATAACTGTGTGCCGCTCCACCCCCACACAACTGCAACTTCTTAGCGCCAATACCTTTTAAACCACATGAGACTCTACATAGATTTATCATATAAATGAGCAAGCTCATTCAATGACATCCTATTTCATCTGAATTATAGGATTAATTCAACATTCACCCAGAACCGGTTCCACAAACAAGTAACAGTCTTTAAACTCACTCACTCTACACCCTTTTTCTGTGACATTCACTCACAAATTTCCACACCTCACGAAATATGCTGAATCTCAGATATTCACACACTTAAAGCAATAACATTCACACTCAAGAGTAAAACACAGTTATACACACCACAAAGAAATCATGCAAAACTCTTAAAACTTTGATACACCGCAAAATGTTCATACTTTATTCATAAATACAGCACAAATTGAAGAACGATTTCAACCCAAAACACACATTTACACATCCCTTATATTATCTATTTATCTATCTATCTATCTATCTATCTATCTATATATCTATCTATCTATCTATCTATCTATCTATCTATCTATCTATCTATCTATCTATCTATCTATCTATCTATCTATCTATCTATCTATCTATCTATCTATCTATCTATCTATCTATCTATCTATCTATCTATCTATCTATCTATCTATCTATCTATCTATCTATCTGGTGACATTGTGCTTCCCTGCACGAGGTGCTGCCATGTGTTTAGGGGACCAATGCTGACTCTGCTCTGACTGTTGGAGCATGTCATGCTGGAGCATTTTCTCCATCAAACACTATACGCCCTAGAGCGCTATCACTCGAAGGAGGTGAATTTTCCCAGCCTGACTCATCCGAGTCCACAGGCCGGTCCGTTTTTCGTTTGGCTTTACCCTCTTTTGGGGGAACCATAGCCGATACTGTCGGTACCAAGTCGGCGGTCACTGACGGCCTTGTCAGTGACTCAGGTGGAGAATTCGACCGCCGCTGGCTTCCCGCATTCTCGCGGTCCTCCGCAGCCTGTTTTGTCGTGGTCCGTCTAGACTTGGACCTTAATTTTTCCATTTCCTGGAATCCAATGTCCTGTAATCGAATTTTCAGGACAAAACGACCTCAAAATGAGTGAAACGTACCCGGTGCGTCCTTTTAAACTTACCGCTGGAGGAGCAGCGCGCCTACCAGCCGGTTGCTAGCGCCATGCGTTAGACGATATGACGCGCATGCGTGCTGGCGGGTTCTTCACGTAGTCACTCACGTGACTCCGAAGTAAAATACAGTAACGTCTTTATTTCGCCAGGCGGGTGTGGGAGTCAATTCTCACAGTATATAAAATACAGACTACAGAGTCTCCCTTTCTCCGCACACAGAGGTAATGTTCACTCAGACATATTTATACCCTAATAATCAGCAATTCAGCAATTCTTTATCTTACAGAGCACTGTACAGCCTCTTGCCTGTTCATATATTGTTAAAATTGGAGCATTGATTGGTTCTTCCGATAGAGGAAAGATTCGCCCTAATGTATTTATGTTGAAGGATCTATTTTTGCAGATTCAAGCACTCTTGTTTTTTGACCTTGTTGATGAATTGTTTGTACATTACAATCTATAGCGTAAAGGGTAAGAACGGGTTGTCTGAACATCTTTCTGATGTTTATATCATAGAGCAAAAACATTCATGCTATTGTGTTGTAATCTCACTACGTTTGTAGAAGAAAGGCAAAAACATTCATGTTATTGTGCTGTACTCTTGCTAGTGTTGGAGGAGAAGACATTCATTTTATTGCTTCGAAAGCTACATCAGAATCCATTTTGTAACCTGTAAATCTTTAAACTCTTTCATTCCTTCCTCTTTATCATATATGATAACACTCACAGTCCTCGGTAGGTACACAATGGTCGCAAGCATTTAACAATAAAAATCAGAGCGATGATTAACAAAAAGAAAGAGCCATAATGTAACACAGTGCCCT
This sequence comes from Malacoraja senta, assembly GCA_038087875.1. NCBI lineage: Eukaryota > Metazoa > Chordata > Chondrichthyes > Rajiformes > Rajidae > Malacoraja > Malacoraja senta. The sequence goes on along the minus strand of JAXLNO010002763.1, from coordinate 539,856 downwards.
AGAGTCCACCAAACCAACTGAATGGCAAGCAGCTTCCATTTCCTTCATTGTACCCATGCACGTCACTGCCAACCTTGCGGATCTTTTCAATTTCTTGGGAAATATTGGTAGCAAAGTCAGTGATATTAGAGGATTCATCCGGGATTATTGGAGCAACACTCTTGTCTTATTATAGCACAGGTGCCTCCTTGTTGATCTTTGTAGGTAAAAGCAAACAGGAACTGACTGTCTTTATGCAGGGGTATGGAGGAAAAGGCTGAACATAGGTCAATTACTGGAAGGTTGTCGGTTTCTGCCGGTATAGATGACAGAATAATATTGCTGTTTTAAATAGCTCGCAGGTCTTACACAAAACACCATTCATTACGTCTTCCCACTTTCGGGATTGGCAGAATAGGAGTATTACAGGACTTTGCTTTTCACTAATACTCCTTGTTGTAATAAAGATACTGTGACCATAGCTATCCCTTCTTCAGCCTCTGGGGCCTGTCAATATTGTTTTAAAAATGGAAAGGCGGCACCCTTTTTTAAAGTCTCTTTATGTTCAAGGGCTGAATGCACTCATCCCACATGATTCGTCTGCATTGCCCATAGTCAGAGGGTACTTGGACCAGAGCCATTGGTAACCTTGGGGAATCCTCAGTAGGCGGCTGTTTGCTTTTCAAAAATAGTGTCCCATTCCTTTCTGACCCATGAGATCTTTCCTTCTGTGTCATTGGCAACTTTAAAACATGAATTTTCTGTTTGTCCTTCACCATTTTATCATTTTTCCTATTTCTTTCGCTGTTGCTGGAGGTCTAGTAGCTGCAGTTAACTGTGACTCAGAGGTGTTGCCCATCTCCAATCGACCCCATAGGTTTTTAGAGAGGTTATTCCTAATCCCGGGACACCAAAGAACAAATAAAGGGTCACTGTTAATGGTTCAAGTTTATTCAACCAGGGGGATACTCGTTCCTGGTATCCTGGATTAGGGAGGCACGTATATAATTCAGTACAATGCGTTTGCTTATGTTCATGGCTGGTTTCAACAAGATACTGTAAATACGGGCCTTTTTTTAAATGTTTTGTATGGCTTCCTATAACCTCCAGTCTTGCAGGAGGACGTCCAAGTTCATACTTCCTTTTTCCAGTTTGTATTTCTTTTGCAATCGGTTAGGTGTATCCAACGAGGATTATTTTCGACCTTCACTGCTGTGGGTGTAGTCAGTAGTACTTGCAAGGGCTCCTTCCACCGTTCTCCCAATTTCTTCTGATCCCAATTTCTTATCAGTGCGTGAGCTCCTGGTTGTAAGGAATCGCTGTTATGGTTAGTTGATTTTGGTTTCTGCATTTCTGTGTTTCAGTGGTTTCTGTAAGACTGACAAGGTTTGGTCAGTTGCTGTGCATATGTAATTAATTCATCACTAATATCCTGTCCAGTCTCAGTCAAGGCTTTACTTACTCTTTAACTACTTCCAAGGCAGACTCTTTAAAAATAGGTCATTATAAAGAATTTTTTTTTTCAAATTAACAGATTTTTTCTGAGATAGTCACTTCCAATTCTCATCCAACACTTAACCTGAATACCACATGTCGAGTGTGCAATTCAGATCTCTCTTGAATTTAATTCAAAAGGTAAGAAATAGGAAATAATCAACATTAAAATACCGACAAGGTCACCAATCCTAATGCCAGGTTATGCAGCGAAGGAAATGAACAGTCTCTTTCCTGAGCCACATCCGCTGTTTAATAAAAGTTGAGAAGATAGAGAATAAACAGTTAATTTCCAAATAGATAGGCAATGCATTTCTGAAGAGCAAACGAAAATGAAATAACTGTGTGCCGCTCCACCCCCACACAACTACAACTTCTTAGAGCCAATACCTTTTAAACCACATGAGACTCTACATAGATTTATCATGTAAATGAGCAAGCTCATTCAATGACATCCTATTTCATCTGAATTATAGGATTAATTCAACATTCACCCAGAACCGGTTCCACAAACAAGTAACAATCTTTAAACTCACTCACTCTACACCCTCTTTTCTGTGACATTCACTCACAAATTTCAACACCTCACGAAATATGCTGAATCTCAGATATTCACACACTTAAAGCAATAACATTCTCACTCAAGAGTAAAACACAGTTATACACACCACAAAGAAATCATGCAAAACTCTTAAAACTTTGATACACCGCAAAATGTTCATACTTTATTCATAAATACAGCACAAATTGAAGAACGATCTCAACCCAAAACACACATTTACACATCCCTTATATTATCCATCTATCTATCTATCTATCTATCTATCTATCTATCTATCTATCTATCTATCTATCTATCTATCTATCTATCTATCTATCTATCTATCTATCTATCTATCTATCTATCTATCCATCTATCTATCTATCTATCTATCTATCTATCTATCTATCTATCTATCTATCTATCCATCCATCCATCCATCCATCCATCCATCCATCCATCCATCCATCCATCCATCCCTCCATCCCTCCCTCCCTCCCTCCCTCCCTCCCTCCCTCCCTCCCCTCTCTCTCTCTCTCTCTCTCTCTCTCCCTCTCTCTCTCTCTCTCTCTCTCTCTCTCTCTCTCTCTCTCTCTCTATTTTTCTCTTTTCAAAAACTTTATTCGACACAATCATATGATACACATCAATACATAATCAAAATATACACTATATCATAAAAAATCATTATAGTACAACAGTGCATTCATTATTTACGATACTCTCAACCCCACGCTGTGACCAGCGCCCACGGAAGGCCTCCAGAGTCCCCGTGGACACCGCGTGTACGGACGTAGGCCCGGAAGAGGGGCAGGCAGCCGACTCTAGCCTCACCATCGACCTCCCGCTGCCTGGACCCGCGAATGCCCATCTTGGCCAGGCCCAGGAGCAAACCGACAGGAAGGTCCCACCCCCCCCCCCACTTGGCTCTCCCCACACCATGCCTTGTGTCCAAACACTAGAATCGTGGGACTAAAATGCAACCAGAACTTGAGGAACAACCCCTTCAGATATTGGTACAGGGGCAGTAGCCTCTCACACTCCATGTACACGTGGAACACGGTCTCTTCCTCGCCGCAGAAAATACATGCGGCGGATGAGCCCGTGAACCTACTCAAAAGCTTATTACAAACTTTAGTGCAACAGTCTCCACCCCAGGTCCCCAATGTAAAGGGGGACAACTCCCTTATAGAAGGACCCCCACTGGGGACCTCCCCCGCCTTCAGGTGGTAACACCGTCCGCCATGGTGTGTCAGGACGGGAGATGAAGGCAAGGAGGGTCATAATGTGCAGGAACATTCTGTACAGTGTGCGTATCTTCGCATCACGACATTGGCATGCTGGTCATCTCAGAAAGGCGGCTCAGGTTGTGTGGAGCCGGTGCCCGAGAAATATCCCGGAGCCTAGGCCCGATGAGCAGATCTGACGGAGCGGGTGAACGCTCAGTCAGAACCACTCTAGGCGCGCGCCTCTCCTCGACACCCGCCATGACAGAGTGAGGACCGGCCACTCCCGCAGCCACAACATCTCCCTCCCCTCGTGGAGTAATATGCTGGCTGAAAACAACCAAATTCCACACTCTTAGCACATCCCGGTAGAAAAGAGACAAACCCCTTAGGGCGGGTCGACTAAGGGAGTCGCGAGACCCCTCTTAGGCAACGATCCCGACGGAAAAAGTACGTGGCCAGAGCGTGCCATCTGAGGGGGTTCTTTACATACATATACCTCCGCAGAGTCCTGAGACGGAGAGCCGCCACATGGGTACGCACGCATACCAAGGACTGGCCGCCCTCCTCTAACGGGAGACTCAGGACCGCTGCGGAAACCCAGTGCTTCCAATTTCCCCAAAAGATATCTACCAGCTTCTTCTGTAGAGCAGTTACAAATATGGAAGGCGGGACAAGAGTAGCCAGCCGGTACCATAACATGGAGGCCACCAGCTGGTTTATGACCAGCACCCTCCCCTGAAAGGAAAGAACTCCAAGCAGGCCTGACCAGCGCCCCAGCCGGTCAACCACTTTCATCTCCAACTCCTGCCAGTTTACCGGCCAAGCATCCTCAGTGGGGCTCAGGTACACCCCCAGATAGAGGAGGTGCGTGATGCTCCACACATACCTTGCCATCTCCTCCGGCAGGGTGTCCACCTGCCACTGACCCACTAAAAGACCAGAGCACTTATTCCAGTTAATCCTGGCAGAAGGAGCAGCCGAGAAAATCTCCTGGCAGTCACGCATCCTCCGCAGGTCACCAGGATCAGTGAACTTAAGAAGTACATCATCTGCATACGCCGAAAGAACCACCTCCACCCCCGGGCCAGGTAGGGCCAGGCATGTCAACCTCCTCCGAAGAAGACACTGGAACGGCTCCACACAGACCGAGTACAACTGACCCCACATGGGGCACCCCTGACGGACCCCCCTCCCAAAATGAAAGGGAGCCAACAACGCACCATTAACCTTCACAAGGCACTCCGCTGCAGCGTACAAAAGCCGGACCCGGGCCACAAAATGCGGGTCTAAGTCCAAACGCTTGCATCGTCCCGAATAGGTAATCAAGCTCTACCCTATCAAAAGCCTTCTCCTGATCAAGAGACAGAAAATCAGCTGACTGACCAGTATCCTGGGCTAGATAAATCAGGTCCCTAACCAGGTGGATGTTATCCTGAATGGACCGACCAGGGACTGTATAGGACTGGTCAGGATGAATCATTTGTGAAGGCACGGAGCCCATGCGATTTGCCATTGCCCGTGCAAATACGTTATACTCTGTGCATAGGAGAGAGACCGGTCGCCAGTTCTTCAACAAGCGGAGTTCGCCCTTCTTGGGCAGCAAGACAACAAACTGCCCTGCGCCACGAGAGGGGCATCTCCCCCGGTCGCCAGGCTCTCCCCCAGAACCAACATGTAATCACCCCCCAGTATATCCTAGAAAGCTCTGACAAACTCTACCGTCAACCCATCCAGCCCGGGGGACTTACCCATCCTGATCTGATGCAAGGCACGAGTCAACTCCTCCAAAGATAAGGGGCCATCAAGAAGATCGGCCACCTCCCTATCAACAGTCGGTAGACCCTCCCACAGGTCCTGCTGAGCCTCCCGCTGAATCCACCTGCGGAGAACAGGAACCCATAAAAGGACCTGACCAAGGCACTGATCCTCTCCGGATTAGTGACAGAGGTCATCGTCTGCGTGCAGCTCTACGAGCTGCTTGCGGGCTCCCCGCCCTTTCACCAGAGAGAAAAAGAAAGGCGAAGCTCGGTCCAGATCGTGCAGCATCTGGACCCGCGACCTCACGTAAGCACCTCGAGACCGCACAAGCAGCAGGTTCTTCATGGCTTCCTTCTTCTCCTGAAAACTCTCCCCATTCGCAGGAGTCATCACCAACCCGACCCAGCGAGACTCTGCGTCCAGTAGCTCCCTCTCAAGCCTCTCGACCGCTGAGTCCCGCCGTCCGGTCGACCCCCACGTATATTCCTTACAAAAGAGACGAATGTGAGCTTTCCCCACATCCCACCACTGCCTAAGCGAAGAGAAGCACCTCTGCCTCTCAATCCACTTCACCAAAACCGGCTGAATGACTCCCGAAACACCGATCCTCCAGCAGCCTGTTGTTAAAGTGCCAGTACGCGGACCCAGCCCGAGTGCGCGCCGGATTAAAGTCCACACGCACCAGACAGTGGTCCGAACACGGCACCAGCCGCATTGAGGCCGCTGAGACACGGGAAACAACCGCTCGGGAAGTGTATATTCGATCAATACGGGAACCACCTCCCTCAGACCTCCGCGAAAAAGCAGTGGAATCCGTTGGCGGTTCCGTCACGCATCAACCAACTCAAAGGGGTCAATCAAACCTCTCAGCTTCTTCGCTACAGCAGGGGCACACTGAGTACCAGAACGGTCTCGCGCCTCAAGTGTGCAATTAAAGTCCCCACCAAGGAAGACACACTCTCCCCTATCAATAGTGCTCAACAGAGCAGTCATCTCCTGAATTAGGCCGGCCTGCATCGTACCGGAGCTAGGGGCATACACGTTAATGAAATGCAACGGCATGCCATCCAGGCTCACGGCCAGATGGAGCAAACGTCCTGGCACAACTTCTTGCACTTTTAGAACATTTGGCAGGAAATTCTGGGCCAACAGAAAGGCCACCCCACTCGAATTCGAGCTGAGATGGCTCATGTAGACCCCCCCCCTCCTTTCCCACTCCAGTCTCCAAGTAGGTTCATCACTAACAACGGTATGCATCTCCTGCAGAAAACACACTGCAAATTTGCCCTCTTTAAGGACTGATAAAAGCTGAAATCTACGAAAACTCGCTCTACTCCCGTTTAAGTTTAATGTTGCTACTGTGAATGTGCAGGCACACTAGATTGAAACCCTCACACTCATTGTAGACTCAAATACTCTCGCTCTGAGGAACCCCAAAAAGTCCCCAAACTGGCTCTTCTCAGTCAGGAAGATCACTACTACTTGTTGCCAAGGATAGCCACAAGAGTCTTAATCAAAACTAGCAGATCAGCCCACCGTCTTTTAGCAGCATCCATTTTTCTTCTGCTGGTACGGCTTATTTTTAGGATTTCTAGATTTCTAGATTTCTTTAGGATTTCTAGAACCTCACGTATATCACTTGCATGAGACTCGGCCTTGGAGCCTGGGCACTCGGCCAATCCACTGGCACCTGAAACAACAAGCTCAACACCACAATAGTCAAGAACTGGTGTCATATTGTGGTATTCTTTAACACCAGAATAGTCAAGGTCGTTGTCAGAAATCGAAAGACCAGAAACTCTCTGAAAGTTCGTTAACCCCACTACACAAACTGGCCTTATCGCTCACCCCCTCCTCCAGCAAGACACCACCCCCAGGATCAATGCCGGGGAAGGGTCCCGAAACCCCTGACTGCAACAGGCAGCCCACTGAATGGCTGGCACCTGCACTCTACCATCACCCTCTACGTCTGGGCCTGGGGAAGAAAAAACACGAGGCACCCCCAGGGCCTGTGGTACACTGGCACCCCCGGAATCTGAAAGATAATCCCCACCCCGAAATAGCCCCGACCTCCACAGCACCTATAGCACCCCCTCCACTGGCAACACCCAGAGGATCTCCACTTGCTTTTAGACCCTCCCCTGCCAACTCAGCCGGCGAGGCAGCACACCCCTCATTACCTCCACTGGCTCTGATGAGGAGCACAGACTGGTACACCAATGCCCCCGAACCACCCCATCGGGCTGACTCTGCTCATCCCCCGTCTCAGGGGGCACACTACCAGGGGCGCTTACCCCATCATCTGGCGTTGCCAACACCCTCAGTAGGCCTCTGAAAACGAGGGGACCTCCTCCGACCCAGAGGACACACACACAGGGGAGCTGACCTCAACACCCGATGAGATAACTCCCTCGGAGGGCCCGTGAGATGAAGGGACATCCACCCGCCCAGAGGACACAACTCCAGAGGAATCAACCCCAGCATCTGGTCTTGTAATCCCCGCTGAAGATCCGAAATGGAGGCCCAACCTCCAACCCGGAAGACACCAGTTCTTGACCACCAACCACATCAGTGGCGGAAGGTCTCGAAAAAGTCATCCCCCTAAGTTTGGACTCACGCCCTTGCTCTTCCTCGCTAGGAGCATACCTCCTATTTGTCCTACTAGCATGCGGCGGTACGGTGACCTCCATAAAGGAAGGGCCTTCCTCCTCCACACTACCCCCAGCCACTTTACCCCCCGCACGATTTACCATCCCTACCCACGTCTGAACCACCTCAGCTCCTTGCTGTGCCACGGCAAATGCACTCTGGACCTCACTGGAGCTGACAGGCGCCCCTTGGGTGGTCTCAGATTGCGTTTGACTCGCTTGGGTGGGCTTTTTCTTCTACTTCCCCTTCTCCTGCTGCTCCCATTTCCCCTCCCCCTCTGCACGCCCCCCCTGTGCCTCACCTTCAGCCACCACCACAGGTTCAGGACGTAGGGGGCGGGGGACCTCGATGCCCCGGGTCCCCAAGGCGGAACTTGCAGCCCCAGATGGGCTATCACTGCCGCCCCGGATCACCGAGGCAGAGCTAGCAGCCCTAGCCAGGTCAGCAGTACCACCCCGCGCCACCGAGGCATGATGAGCCACCCCGGATGGGCCAGCAGTGCATTCCTGGGCCGCTGCGCTAGAACTTCTAGCAGCGACCCCGTGAAGAAGACACTCCCTACGGAGATGTCCAAATTCACCGCACGCATGACACCGTGCCTTTCCCCAACTCCAACGCACGGTTCTAGGGAGACCCCTATACTCCACCTCGAAGCTCCCCTCAGCGCCTTCGCCCCCACCCACCTTCATGAACACCGTCCTCTTGAACCTGAAATCCCTTTTTTCCTCCGGGTCCCCCCCGGGGTGCATGAGCCTAAAGCACTTAGACCGCACCTCTACAAACTTAGACAGGTGTGGAATAAGTGTTGCATCCGGAATACATGTAGGGCAACTCCGCAGGAGAACCGGTCTCACCCTGGATACCCACGGATCCACCTGTATGTGGAACCCCCCCACCCCACTGAAATCTCCCTCTCCAACGCTAGGGCCACATCCTCCCGGGTCTTCAGTATCATCTCAACCTTTCCTCTTTCGAGCTCGGAAGAGACAATAGCCCGCCTCCCAAGACGTTCATTCATGGCCTACGTAATTGCTCCCCTGGACATCTGGGGCCCAGTTTGGACCGAGATACCAAAACCGTCCCAATCCAAGTCAACATGAGGCTCATACTCAGATGGCCTCGCAACCGCCGCTGATACCGACCGGCGTAGAGCCGGTCCTTCCGCCGCGCCCCAGCCATCGCCATCCTGACAGAGGCACAAACCAGCTCCAGGCACCCCAGCAGCTCAGCTCCAAGTTAAGTCCCAGAGACAGTCAGAGTCAAAGACAAGTAGCAGAAATCAGAAACCACCAGCTGAAGCAGGAAAATCCCCAAGTTCGTCCACAGCCGAGAGCAGCTTTTGGGAAGCTCTATCCCAGTCTTGCCGGAAGCAAATGTACCTTCTTCACATTAAGCCAGGCAGCCGCACTGTGCAAAATGACTTTAGGGCAGAGAAACGGTGCTAAAAACGACAAAGACACCTCAATCTTCGTACCCTCGATCTCCAGGCACTCTTGGCAGTCCGCCAACGACAACTGCAACCTAGACAATGTAGAGAAAACTCAGGAATTTTCATACTGGTGGAGGATTCCTAGAGCAGAGGAAAGTTTCAACATTCCAACGATAAGTTAAACTATGATGCCCCTCTGCCTCTGTTCCTTCTCCATCGACAAAATCCTTGAAAGACTGCTTCAAACCTTCTCAGCTGCAGAGCTGAAAAAGCACAGTCTCTCTCTCTCTCTCTCTCTCTCTCTCTCTCTCTCTCTCTCTCTCTCTCTCTCTCTCTCTCTCTCCCTCTCTCTCTCTCTCTCTCTCTCTCTCTCTCTCTCTCTCTCTCTCTCCCTTCCTCTCTCTCTCTCTCTCTCTCTCTCTCTCTCTCTCTCTCTCTCTCTCTCTCTCTCTCTCTCTCTCTCTCTCTCTCTCCCCCTCTCCCTCTCCCTCTCATTCTCTCTCTTTCACTCTCTTTCTCTCTCTTTCTCTCTCTCTAAGAATGGGCATATAAACAACAGGTACACACATTTTTCCTGGAGGGGTGAGCCCGAGGCCCGTCAAAGGGTCAACGGCGCAGCCCTCTCGTTTCCAAAGATCTTTTTACGTGGCAAAACGTTACATTAATTAACTTTACATTCCCTTGTCTGACAGAGCCAGACAACTTTTGCCTACTAGAATCTTTGGTTTTGTGGGGACCAGTGTGCAGAATTTGTAATCTGCTGTGCGGTCATTAATGTCAGCTAGGGCGTTCCCCCGGGAGACGTTGTTGTGGCCACTTGTATGGGCATTGCACTTAATAATGGCCAGTTGGACTGGGAGGGCTAAGGCGTGCAGTAGCTGGTGCAGTAGCCAGCGCTGTTTTTAAGCTGCGAAAGTCTTCTTCTTGTTGGAGTGAGAAAGAATTGCTGCGGTGCCTTTTGAGAGACACCAGCAACAATAGTTTAATGTTTCCTTCGTTTCATAGATGCTGCCGCACCCGCTGAGTTTCTCCAGCATTTTTGTCTACCTTCGTTATTGTGGATATAATCAATAAACTCTCCATCTCCCCTCACCCCATCTCTATCTCCATCTCCATCTCCATCTCCATCCCACTCTTCCCCCTTCACGGCACAGGGCGGGGGTATTTCACGGCACATGACGGGGGTACGTCACGGTGCAGGGCGGGGGTACTTCATGGGGCAGGGACGACCCCTTCTTCCTCTCCCCACCCCCTCCCTTCTCACCTTCACCCCCTCCTCTTCCACCACCCTCTCCCCTCACTTTCCTCCCTTCACCCCTTCCCCTCACTTCCACTGTTCTCATCCCCTTCCCCACTTGCCTTCTCACCACCTCTCCATTGGCTTCCTCCTTCCTCTCACCCCTCCTCTCCATCCCCCTTCACCCCTCCCATCCCCCCACCTCCCTGCCTCTCACCCGCCTGCCCTTCCCCCACTGCCCCTTCAAACACCAGTAATGTTCACGCGTTAGTAATGTCGTGTTTGCCAGCTTGTTGATCCTCTGTGTTCCCCTCCTGCAATGTTTAGGAGCCTTTGGTGTGGACGGAGAGGCGGTGACCTGAGCGGCCATTGAGGGCGGCCAGGGTGCAGGTGAGCTCCTCCATCTGCTCGGTGTGCGGGCTGAGCTTCGAGGGGCTGAGTTTCGATGAAGGACCACATGGCGGGGCACAACAAGGAGAAGCGTTATGAGTGCGACGTGTGTGGCAAGTCCTGCCAGAGCCCAAGCCACCTGGAGATCCACCGGCGAGTTCACACGGGCGAGAGCCCCTATGGCTGCTCCACCTGTGGCAAGAGCTTTGCCCAGTCGTCGGGGCTGTGGTCACACCAGCGAGTGCACAGCAGTGAGCGGCCCTTCACCTGCTCTGACTGCTGCAAAGGCTTCAAGTCATCCAAGCAACTGAAGGTGCACACTCACCTGCACACCGGGAGGCGGCCCTACACCTACAGCGACTGCGGCAAGAGCTTCATCCGCTCCGACTCCCTGCTGCAGCACCAGCACACCCACACCGGCGAGTGGCCCTACACCTGTGCCCAGTGCGGCCTGGGCTTCACCAGCACCAGCAGCCTGCGGGAGCACCAGCGCACCCACACCGGCGAGCGTCCCTACACCTGTGCCCAGTGCGGCAAGGGCTTTACCCGCTCAACCGGCCTGCTGGTACACCAGTACACCCACACCGGCGAGTATCCCTACACCTGCGCCCAGTGCGGCAAGGGCTTCACCCGCTCCTCCAGGCTGCTGTCCCACCAGCGAGTGCACGCCGGCGACCGTCCCGTCCCCAGCCTCGCAAGACCTGACTCACCAGCATATGCGCACCAGTGGCCAACCGTACTACTCCCGTACTGTGGTGAGGCGTTTGACAGCTCGCGGCAGTTCCAGCAGCGCCAGCGGACCCACGAGCGTTTGCTCCCACTGTGACGAGAGAGCATGGGGGCTGCGGAAGCACCAGCGGTTACACACCAGAGAGAGACCCTTTGTGTGCGCTGAGTGTGGCAAGGGCTTCACCCGCATGTCCAGCCTGCGCAGTACCGGCGTACCCACAGCAGTGAGCGTCCCTTCGCCTGCCCGTCCTGTGGTAAGGGCTTCACCCGCCTTGACCACCCGCTGGAGCACTGGCAAGTGCACATCGGTCAGCGCCCCTTTACCTGCCCACTCTGTGGCAAGGCCTTTGCCCGCTCCTCCAGCCTGCTGGCACAACGCAACGTGGACAGGCCCAGTTTAGGAAAACATAAAATGCTGGAAGGAATGTGTAACGTTTCTGGTCGAGACCCTCCTCAGTCTCGACCCGAAATATCACCCAGTCCTTCTCTCCAGATGCTGCCTGTCTTGCTGAGTTACTCCAGCATTTTGTGTCCTTTTTGGTAAACCAGCATCTGCAGTTCCTTGTTTTTAAACCATTTTGGTTAACCATCTCTGCACCTTCCCGAAAGCCTCCACATCAGTCCTGTAATGGAGGGACCAGAACTGTATGCAATACTCCAAATGCTACCTGACCAATGTCTCTCAAAGCTGCACATATACATTCCTCTCTCCTTATCTCACATTCTTTTATATCATTTTCTCTCTCCTCTGTCACTTATTTCACCCATATGACGATCACCCCGTCATCTGCCAACATAGTGTCAGTCTGAAGAAGGGTCCTGACCCGAAATAGCACCTCTCCATGTTCCCCACAGATGCTGCCTGACATAGAAACATAGAAAATAGGTGCAGGAGGAGGTCATTCGGCCTTTCGAGCCAGCACCGCCATTCATTGTGATCATGCCCGCTGACTTAATTTAGCACTCTGTGAAACAACACCTATCCATGTTCTCCGCAGATGCTGCCTTACCCGCTGAGTTACTCCAGCTCTCTGTGAAACGTGACCTAATCATGTTCTCCACAGATGCTGCCTGACCCACTTACTTACTCCAGCACTCTGTAAAACATCAGCTATCCATGTACTCCACAGATGCTGCCTGACCCGCTGAATTACTGCACACTTTGTGTTAGAGTCACAGTGATGAAGTGTGGAAACAGGACCTACGGCCAAACTTGCTCACACCGAACAACATGTCCCGGCTACACCAGTCCCACCTGCCTGCATTTGATCCATATCCTTCCAAATTTGTCCTATCCATGTACCTGTCTATAACTGCTGGAGAAACTCAGCGGGTGCAGTAGCATTTTTGTCTACCTTCGAATTTCCAGCATCTGCAGTTCCTTCTTAAATACCTGTCTATAACTGTTGAGATAGTCCCAGCCACAATTTAGCAATGATATAAAATTTTGAGATTTAAAAATTCAAGTCTGCAATTTATCCTATCAGATAAAGCATAAAAATAAGTTTAATTTGACACCTAATTCACTTTCATATCTTCAGTATTAAAAAAGTTAAGGCCATTTTCATACTCTGAAATTAACATCTTGTTCCCTATTGCTTTTCTATTGACTTAACTCAAAAGCTGTGATCGAGAACAGTCAAAAGCCAATAACTTTCTTAAAAATTAAGAGAACTGAATGTAACAAATAGGGACGCTCGCCGGTGTGGGTGCGCTGGTGCACCACCAGGCTGCTGGAGTGGGTGAAGCCGTTGCCGCACTGGACACAGGTGTACGGACGCTCGCCGGTGTGGGTGCGCTGGTGCTCCCGCAGGCTGCTGGAGCTGGTGAAGCCTTTGCCGCATTGGGCACAGGTGCAGGACCACTCGCCTGTGTGGGTGTGCTGGTGCTGGAAACAAATATGAAACAATCTTACTTGGATGACCTGAAATTAAAGCATATAATTAGTTAGTTACCTAATTGTAGCTAATTACAAAATTCAATTACTAGATCTAAACATCTATCCATTTCTTAAGAAAAGGTTAACACTTTTAAATAGCTTAAGTGTCCAAATAACATTCACACAAGAAATCACAATATAACATGATTTTTAAATCTCATTGTCATTAATTTATAGGCCAAATGGAAGGAATTTAACGTTTAATTCCCGCAAATTAATGGTCATTTTAATCATCCGATGCAGGTTCTTGAGTGCCCTTGACGCGGAGGGCCTGACTGCCAGCTACGGGAGCCAAGATCGTCCAGACAACGGAAGGTTCAAGTGCCCCGACCGCAGGAGAACAAAGACGGCGGCGAGGACTCGAAGGGCCGGTTTCCGCGCAGTATTTCTAAAATCTAAACAATACCCAGTTACTTGGCCTCCACCGCTGTCTGTGGCAATGAATTCCACAGATTCCACAAATGAAATCATTGCTACCCATGTAGTCGATAGTGTACTTGCTTACAGCTGTACCTAACAAACAAAAGTTGTTTACTACACAGTATAACTGTCGGCTAATTCTGCTGTGAAGTCAGAGAACTGGTGAGCAGTTTTCAGCAGCCATCTCTCCATGATATCATGCAATAAAATCTCAAAGCAAATCTGCGAAGTCTCCGCTTTTCATTTTCCTGTAATTTCCCTCTAAATTAATTTCTTCCAGAAAAAGAGGCATTTATTTAATTGGAATACAACTTGGCTCCAGCGGGTTGAAGAGCAAAAGTCCTTGTTTACCGCAGCTGGAGTCTTGCGGACGTCCAAGGGTGGAGGGCGAGATCCCAACGTTCGGAGTTGAGGGAGAACTGACCCATGCACACCTCTCTACCGAGAGGGAGATCTGTGAGCAGCCCTGTGCACAGGTGCTGCCGTAAACCTCCGTGGACCTTGTGCTGATATGGCCCTGTTTTAGTGGACAATATCAGGCTGGGTAAGACGTCCGAGGACGTACCCTAGAATGTCGGAGTGGAACCCTCCTGGCCAGGCTCGTCCAGCCCGGGCCTCTCCGGCTTTGTTTGGTTGCCTACCCTTGGGCTGCCCAAGTCGAAGTCGCTGACCCTCCAAGCTGGGTTGCCTGGGTGCTACCGGGACCAGTCTGAAGCCGCTGGCTCCACCGCCAGCGACCCGAAAAGGTTAATTCGACCGCCGCCGTCTACCCGCAATCCGCGGTCTCCGTAGCGGGTTCCCCGTGGTCCCTGTAGAAGGGATTCCCCGCGAAGTTCATGTCGGGTTTCCCCCGCGGTTCTCGCAGCCGGGTTACTCTCTGCGGTCCCTGTAGAAGGGCTTCCCCGCGATGTCTATGGTCGGGCTTCCCCCGAGCCGGATCCCCGCAGTTTTCGCATCCGGGATCGTCCCCGTGGTCCCTGTAGAAGGGAGCCGGCTGAAGCCGGGATTTCGACCCCAGAACGTCTACAGCTGGAACTCTGTACAGAGTTTCGTGCAAGGAGAAAACAGACCTAGAAAACGTTTCCTTCAGGTTTGACCGCTAGAGGAGCAGCGCTACCACCAGCCTCCGTTGCGCAATGCGTTAGACGATATGATGCGCATGCGGGCCGGCGGGGTCTTCACGTAGTCACTCACGTGACTCCGAAGTAAAATACAAGTCAAACACAATACAAGGGAATCTTGACATTATTCTATCTCATCTTTCAGGCGGCCCACACCACCATCCCCATTCCAAGCCAATCATAAGCCTCCCATTTACTGCAACATATCTACGCTATTAGTAGGGGGTGCGGGAGATCCTCTGTAACTCATCACAGAAGATCTGTTATCTGCTCTTCTATTTCATGTTTACATTTACCATCCACCGTTCACACATTCCCAGACAAGACGTAATATGTCTAATCTTACTTTGCCGATTCCCACAACCTCTTCTGCACCTGGTCGAGTGACAGCTGCCAAATGTCAAATCCAATACACCCTTTCGTTACGTTGTTCAATTCCAATCAAAATTAAATAAGGAAGGATATTAATTTTACTTCCACAGTTTCCTCCTTGTTAATCAACACTTAGAGTAAGAAAGGATATTAATATGTTGTCTCATTAATCAGTTGCAAAAATGGAGCCATACAGGTCCGATTATAATTTTGGTTGGAGCAAGCAAAGAGATACCTCCTTGTGCATGCGAAGGAATATGGGCACAAACCCAACATTCTAATCAGATAAGGAAGCTTGTTTACTTCCAGCAGCGAGTTCACTGTGTTCAGTGTGGAAGTTGTTCGTTGGATTTCAAACTCCAACTTCTACCTTCCTCCGGTTTAGATGCCCATCTAGATGCCTCACCACCTTTGTTTTCTCTCTCATCCCACACAATGTTAATATATTCGTGTATTTTATACTACAGATAGTTAATAAGGAATATGTCTATATTTTAGGATCCTAATAAATTTAAGGTCAGTTTATCATGCATAATAGTCTTTCCTGTTCATGTGATGAATCCTCTCTATTTTTCCATAATTGCCTAAAGTCATGTACAACCCCAAACGCATAGCAAGAATCGGTGTAGATATTAGCACTTGTATCTTTTGCCAAAATGCTGGCACGAGTGGGGGCATACAGCTCAGCTGCCTGAGCGGACGTTCTGGATGGTAAAGTGTACACCTCCAGCACTTGGTGTGGTGTGACCACTGCATATCCTGCCAATAATCGTTCATCGCTAGGTCAGTGTGAAGAGCCATCGGTAAATAGGACCAGATCAGGATTATCAATCGGATGACTGTAAGTCCAGCCGGGGAGTGGCAGCGGCTTCTACAAGCAACAGACAATCAAGGTCGCATTCTTCTGCTGGCTGTGGTACAAAGGTAGCTGGGTTTATAGCAGGTGATGGCTGGTAAGTACATTTCGGATGTGATAGGCATGAGATTTCTCCGTGTACTTTGAAATTCATATGTACGGAGGCCAGCACGACCTTCAACTGATTGAGGATGGTGGAGGAGAGAGTGGCGAGGAGATCGGCCAGTCCGCTGCCGTCCTTGCCGAGCGGCCGCGGTGTTGCCAGGGACTGCCGCCTCCACCCATGTCTTCACCGGAGAGAAGTACCGGCCCATCACCTCCCACACAAAGGCTGCCGTCCAGCGGGCCGGATCTGGGTGCCATGGCCAGTGCCAAGCTGTAGCAATGTTACAATATTTTGAGATTTTAAAAATAAAGTCTGCAATTTATCCCATCAGATAAAGCATAAAAAGAAGTGTAATTTGACACCTAATTCACTTTCATATCTTCAGTATTAAAAAAGTTAAGGCCATTTTCATACTCTGAAATTAACATCTTGTTCCCTATTGCTTTTCTATTGACTTAACTCAAAAGCTGTGATCGAGAACAGTCAAAAGCCCATAACTTTCTTAAAAATTAAGAGAACTGAATGTAACAAATAGGGACGCTCGCCGGTGTGGGTGCGCTGGTGCACCACCAGGCTGCTGGAGTGGGTGAAGCCGTTGCCGCACTGGACACAGGTGTACGGACGCTCGCCGGTGTGGGTGCGCTGGTGCTCCCGCAGGCTGCTGGAGCTGGTGAAGCCTTTGCCGTACTGGGCACAGGTGCAGGACCACTCGCATGTGTGGGTGTGCTGGTGCTGGAAACAAATATGAAACAATCTTACTTGGATGACCTGAAATTAAAGCATATAATTAGTTAGTTACCTAATTGTAGCTAATTACAAAATTCAATTACTAGATCTAAACATCTATCCATTTCTTAAGAAAAGGTTAACACTTTTAAATAGCTTAAGTGTCCAAATAACATTCACACAATAAATCACAATATAACATGATTTTTAAATCTCATTGTCATTAATTTATAGGCCAAATGGAAGGAATTTAACGTTTAATTCCCGCAAATTAATGGTCATTTTAATCATCCGATGCAGGTTCTTGATCGCCCTTGACGCGGAGGGCCTGACTGCCGGCTACGGGAGCCAAGATCGTCCCGACAACGGAAGGTTCAAGTGACCCCGACCGCAGGAGAACAAAGACGGCGGCGAGGACTCGAAGGGCCGGTTTCCGCGCAGTATTTCTAAAATCTAAACAATACCCAGTTACTTGGCCTCCACCGCTGTCTGTGGCAATGAATTCCACAGATTCCACAAATGAAATCATTGCTACCCATGTAGTCGATAGTGTACTTGCTTACAGCTGTACCTAACAAACAAAACTTGTTTACTACACAGTATAACTGTCGGCTAATTCTGCTGTGAAGTCAGAGAACTGGTGAGCAGTTTTCAGCAGCCATCTCTCCATGATATCATGCAATAAAATCTCAAAGCATATCTGCGAAGTCTCCGCTTTTCATTTTCCTGTAATTTCCCTCTAAATTAATTTCTTCCAGAAAAAGAGGCATTTATTTAATTGGAATACAACTTGGCTCCAGCGGGTTGAAGAGCAAAAGTCCTTGTTTACCGCAGCTGGAGTCTTGCGGACGTCCAAGGGTGGAGGGCGAGATCCCAACGTTCGGAGTTGAGGGAGAACTGACCCATGCACACCTCTCTACCGAGAGGGAGATCTGTGAGCAGCCCTGTGCACAGGTGCTGCGTAAACCTCCGTGGACCTTGTGCTGATATGGCCCTGTTTTAGTGGACAATATCAGGCTGGGTAAGACGTCCGAGGACGTACCCTAGAATGTCGGAGGGGAACCCTCCTGGCCAGGCTCGTCCAGCCCGGGCCTCTCCGGCTTTGTTTGGTTGCCTACCCTTGGGCTGCCCAAGTCGAAGTCGCTGACCCTCCAAGCTATGTTGCCTGGGTGCTACCGGGACCAGTCTGAAGCCGCTGGCTCCACCGCCAGCGACCCGAAAAGGTTAATTCGACCGCCGCCCTCTACCCGCAATCCGCGGTCTCCGTAGCGGGTTCCCCGTGGTCCCTGTAGAATGGGATTCCCCGCGAAGTCCATGTCGGGTTTCCCCCGCGGTTCTCGCAGCCGGGTACCCTCTGCGGTCCCTGTAGAAGGGCTTCCCCGCGATGTCTATGGTCGGGCTTCCCCCGAGCCGGATCCCCGCAGTTTTCGCATCCGGGATCGTCCCCGTGGTCCCTGTAGAAGGGAGCCGGCTGAAGCCGGGATTTCGACCCCAGAACGTCTACAGCTGGAACTCTGTACAGAGTTTCGTGCAAGGAGAAAACAGACCTAGAAAACGTTTCCTTCAGGTTTGACCGCTAGAGGAGCAGCGCTACCACCAGCCTCCGTTGCGCAATGCGTTAGACGATATGATGCGCATGCGGGCCGGCGGGGTCTTCACGTAGTCACTCACGTGACTCCGAAGTAAAATACAAGTCAAACACAATACAAGGGAATCTTGACATTATTCTATCTCATCTTTCAGGCGGCCCACACCACCATCCCCATTCCAAGCCAATCATAAGCCTCCCATTTACTGCAACATATCTATGCTACTAGTAGGGGGTGCGGAAGATCCTCTGTAACTCCTCACAGAAGATCTGTTATCTGCTCTTCTATTTCATGTTTACATTTACCATCCACCGTTCACACATTCCCAGACAAGACGTAATATGTCTAATCTTACTTTGCCGATTCCCACAACCTCTTCTGCACCTGGTCGAGTGACAGCTGCCAAATGTCAAATCCAATACACCCTTTCGTTACGTTGTTCAATTCCAATCAAAATTAAATAAGGAATGATATTAATTTTACTTCCACAGTTTCCTCCTTGTTAATCAACACTTAGAGTAAGAAAGGATATTAATATGTTGTCTCATTAATCAGTTGCAAAAATGGAGCCATACAGGTCCGATTATAATTTTGGTTGGAGCAAGCAAAGAGATACCTCCTTGTGCATGCGAAGGAATATGGGCACAAACCCAACATTCTAATCAGATAAGGAAGCTTGTTTACTTCCAGCAGCGAGTTCACTGTGTTCAGTGTGGAAGTTGTTCGTTGGATTTCAAACTCCAACTTCTACCTTCCTCCGGTTTAGATGCCCATCTAGATGCCTCACCACCTTTGTTTTCTCTCTCATCCCACACAATGTTAATATATTCGTGTATTTTATACTACAGATAGTTAATAAGGAATATGTCTATATTTTAGGATCCTAATAAATTTAAGGTCAGTTTATCATGCATAATAGTCTTTCCTGTTCATGTGATGAATCCTCTCTATTTTTCCATAATTGCCTAAAGTCATGTACAACCCCAAACGCATAGCAAGAATCGGTGTAGATATTAGCACTTGTATCTTTTGCCAAAATGCTGGCACGAGTGGGGGCATACAGCTCAGCTGCCTGAGCGGACGTTCTGGATGGTAAAGTGTACACCTCCAGCACTTGGTGTGGTGTGACCACTGCATATCCTGCCAATAATCGTTCATCGCTAGGTCAGTGTGAAGAGCCATCGGTAAATAGGACCAGATCAGGATTATCAATCGGATGACTGTAAGTCCAGCCGGGGAGTGGCAGCGGCTTCTACAAGCAACAGACAATCAAGGTCGCATTCTTCTGCTGGCAGTGGTACAAAGGTAGCTGGGTTTATAGCAGGTGATGGCTGGAAGTACATTTCGGATGTGATAGGCATGAGATTTCTCCGTGTACTTTGAAATTCATATGTACGGATGCCAGCACGACCTTCAGCTGATTGAGGATGGTGGAGGAGAGAGTGGCGAGGAGATCGGCCAGTCCGCTGCCGTCCTTGCCGAGCGGCCGCGGTGTTGCCAGGGACTGCCGCCTCCACCCATGTCTTCACCGGAGAGAAGTACCGGCCCATCACCTCCCACACAAAGGCTGCCGTCCAGCGGGCCGGATCTGGGTGCCATGGCCAGTGCCAAGCTGTAGCAATGTTACAATATTTTGAGATTTTAAAAATAAAGTCTGCAATTTATCCCATCAGATAAAGCATAAAAAGAAGTGTAATTTGACACCTAATTCACTTTCATATCTTCAGTATTAAAGAAGTTATGGCCATTTTCATACTCGGAAATTAGCATCTTGTTCCCTATTGGTTTTCCATTGACTTAACACAAAAGCTGTGATCGAGGACAGTTAAAAGCCCATAACTTTCTTAAAAATTAAGATAACTGAAATAAATTTTCAGTTATTATAGATTGAAGCATTCTGAAACAAATATGAAACAATCTTACTTAGAAGACATGAAAGTAAAGCATATAATTAGTTAGTTACCTAATTGTAGCTAATTACAAAATTCAATTACTAGATCTAAACATCTATCAATTTCTTAAGAATAGATTAACATTTTTAAATAGCCTAAGTGTCCAAATAACATTCACACAATAATTCACAATATAACATAATTTTTAAATCTCATTTTCATGAATTTACAGGCCAAATGGAAGGAATTGAATGTTTAATACCTGTAAATTAATGGGCATTTAAATCATCTTGTGAGTGAGGATTTCTGGAACGCGATCTTTTGGAACGTTCATTTGCGGTGAATTTAACCCCGTATAGGCATGAAAAATACTGCCGTTAATTCGGGGAATAAAATCACCGTGTCGCATGAAAAAATGTGAATTAAAGGCTTCTTAAGAAGCACTTTTATACATTTAAAGAAACAACTTTCGTTTACCTGTCCCGCGTGTGAAATCCGTCCCCTTATCGGCGTTGACGCTTCAGGAGCTGATTTTAAAATTACTCTAGCGCTGACATTGACGATTTAATAAAAATCAAAAATACACAAAAGGCCACTAGGAACGATTTGTCAGCCAACGCTTGTACTCCAACAAAATATTAACCAGGACAAGGGAGGAGAAACCCGCGTTTTAAACCCCGCCCCCCCCTTAAAGGCGCCAAAATCGCGCACACGGCCAGTGGCAGAATTACAGCGCGACTGAAGGTAAGTTTTGTAACATACCTACAAGCTGGTGGCCTTTGTGGGGGAGGTGATAGACTCGGACCCCTGGCCACGGGCATCCTGGTGAATGCCGCAGACCGGCTGCACCGTGACCTGCCTGGGCATCAACAGGTCCGACGACGTCTTGAAGTCTTTGCCGCAGCCGAAGCAGATGAAGGGCCACTCACTGGTGTGCTCCCGCCGGTGCACCCGCAGTCCTAACAACCAGGCAAAATACTTGCCACAGGTGAAGCAGCTGAAGAGCTTCTCTCCCCGTGCGCACTCGCCGCTGCATCTTCAGCTCATGCGTCGTTTTGAAGCTCTTGCCGCAGTCGGAGCAGCCGAAGGGCCTCTCGCCGGAGTGCTCGCGGTTGTGCCGCAGTAGTCTATCGTAGCAGGTGAAGCTCTTGCCGCACTCCAAGCAGTCGAAGGGGCGTTCTCCCGTGTGCACTCGCCGGTGGATCTCCAGCTGGCTCGCCACACATGGCAGTCCTTGCCACACATGTCGCACTCATCACGCTTCTCCTTGGTGTGCCCCGTCATGTGGTCCTCCACCGAAGTTCAGCCCCTCGAAGCTCAGCCCGCACACAGGCACCGCACACTCTCAGCTCAGGGGCACCCTGGCCGCCCTCAATGGCCGGTCACGTTCCCGTCTCTCTGTCCACAGCAACGGATCCTAAATCCTGCAGCAGGGGAACACAGAGTGCCAACAAGCTGGCAAACAGGACATTACTAACGTGTGAATATTACTAGTGCTTGAAGGGGAGGGGGAGAGGGTGTGGGGGGTCAGGGGGTTGGGGGGAGAAGGGGGTGATGGTGGAGTGAGGGGCGGGTGGGATGACGGGGGACACAGAGGGTGAACAAGCTGGCAAACAGGACATTACTAATGCGTGAACATTAATAGTGCTTGAAGGGGCGGGTAGGGCAGGGGGGGTGAGAGGGTTGAGAGGGGAGCGGGGGGGATGAGATGAAGGTGTGAGGGTGAGGGGGAGGGGGAGGCAGGAAGGAGGAGAGAGGTGGTGAGGAGGCAAGTGGGGAAGGGGGATGAGGACGGTGGAAGTGAGGGCAGGGGAGAAAGGAGGGGGTGAGGGGGGGAAGGAGGGCAGGGGAGTAGTGGGGGTTCAGCACCGACCTGGGGGTGCCGAGCATCCGGGCACCGCGTCGAGCCGCCCGTCCATCAGCCAGCACGAACGGCGCCCTGACGCCACCCCCAAACCGAGAGGGACCGCCCGTGATTGGCGCTGAGTCACCTGGCGGTGGCGACATACATCATGGGAAGAAGGTCACGGAGTGCTGCAATAACTCAGCGGGTCGGGCAGCGTTGGTGGGGAACATGGATAAGTGCACCGTGGCAGCCCGCCGCCAGGGGCGCTGCAGTCGGAGGACCAGAGACGATGCGGCAGGGAGGGGGAGAGGGGGGGCAGCGAGGGATGGGGAGAGAGGGGGAGGAGAGGGGCAGAGGTAGGGGGAGGGAGAAGGGGAGAGGGAGCAGGGAGATTGAGGGGGGAGGGTGGAGGGGGAAAGGGTGGGGGGAGAGAGAGAGGGTGATGGGGGCGAGAGAGGGGGAGAGAGAGAGGGGGGATCACGCTTTATTTTGCTTTTATTACATCGTCTAATTGCTGATTTGTGGCCCAAAATATTTCACTCTAAAACAGTTAGTTCCAACCATAAAAGCACAAATATATTACATCTGTTGCTAAACACCCACAAAAATATCTCGCAATAACGCTCTTTGGTTCAGAGGTTTTGAACTTTGGTGTCTGGCCTGTGTTTTAGGGCCCTGGCCTGTGTTCTGTGCTTTCCCCCTGGTTCTGGGATTCCGAGCCTGTTTCGTAGGTCTCAGGGCTGTTGTATAGGCTCCAGGCCTGTGTTGTGGGCTCAGGTCCTATATTTTAGGCCCCAGGCCTGTTTTGGGCTTTGCCCAAATTCTGAAACTTTTGAACCTGTGTTTCGTAGGCCCCAGGCTCCAGGGCTGTGTCATAGACTCCAGGCGTGTGTCATAGGTTCCAGGATTGTGTCATTGTCTCCAGGTTTGTGTCATAGTCCCCAGGCTTGTGTCATAGGCCCCAGGCCTGTGTCATAGGCCCCAGGCCTGCGTGATAGCCTCCAAATCTGTGTCATAGGCTCCAGGCCTGTGTCATAGCCTCCAGGCCTGTGTCATAGGCTCCGGGCCTGTGTCATAGGCTCCGGGCCTGTGTCATAGGCTCTGGGCCTGTGTTTTAGGCACTGTGTCTGTGCTATAGGCTCCAGGTTTGTGTTGAAGGCTCCAGGCTTGTGTTGCAGGCTCCAGGCCTGTGTTGTAGGCTCCAGGCCTGTGTTGTAGGCTCCAGGCCTGTGTAATAGGCTCCAGCCTGTGTTATATCTCCAGGCCTGTGTTATAGGCTCTGGGCCTGTGTTATAGGCTCTGGGCCTGTGTTTTAAGCTCTGGGCCTGTGTTGCCGGCTCCGAGCCTAAATTCTGGACCACAGGACTGTATTATAGGCCCTGTCAGATCACCTCCTCCATCAGGCTATCAGCAGAGAGCAGAGGCCACCCTGAATGAAGTCCTGTCACCCCTTTGCTCCACATGGAAAACAACTCCGAGGATCCATCCAGCCAACTGAGACAAAAGCACACTGGATAGCCAACAAGTGGTCACAGGAGTGGAAGGCAACCTCATCTCCATTACACAGCTACATCTCTTCACCAGATAAAAGCTGCCCAGGGTCTGACCTCCTCTGAGGAGCATGGGTGAAGTCAACAGACTTGGTACTGGAGTTGGGCGTTTCAATGCCAGCATGTGGAGATGGGGGCTCCACCAGAGCCCAGCCTGTGAATGCGGAGCAGAACAACATACACCCAACCACGTCATCTCTGAGTGCCTGCTCTACCACCCACCAAATGGAGCTCAGGGCCTGGCAGACATTTACGCAGAGACAACAATCTGGCTGCTCAACACCTGGCTTGAGATCTAACTATTCCTTTGGTTTATTGATGCTTCGTTTGCAAGAAGAAGGGCTTTATTGTAGGCTCTGGGCCTGAGCTAAATTTATAGTCTGCAGGTCTACGTACTGGGCTTTGGCCTAAGTTCTGGCGCCACGAGCCTGTGTTTTGTAGGCCACAGGGTTGTATTATAAGCACCAAGCCTGTGTTTTATGCGTTGGCCCAAGTTCTGGGCTTTGGCCTAAGCTCGGGGCCTCGGGTTGTGTTGAAGGCTTCGGGCCTGGTTGTGGGCTTTGGCCTACGTTCTACATCTCCAATCCTGTGTTTTGTAGGCCTCACGGTTGTGTTGTCGGGACCGAGTGTATTATATGCTCCAGGCCTAGGCTCTGGGCTTCCAAGTCTGTGATGTGGGCCCCAGGCTTGTGCTATAGACTCCAGGCCTGTGTTGAGGGCTTTGGCATAAGTTCTATCCCCATCTCTCTCTCCCTGCCTCTCCCCTCTTCTCTTCCCCCTCTTTCTCACTCTCCCCCTCTCTCTGTCTCCCTCTCTGTCTGCCCCCTCTCTCTCTCTCCCCTTCTCTCTCTCTCCCCCTCTCTCTTCCCCCTCTTTCTCCTCCCCCTCCATCTCACTCTCCCCCTCTCTCTCCCCTCTTTCTCTCTCCCCTCTTTCTCACCCCCCTCTCTCTCTCTTCCCCCTCTCTCTCCATCCACTCATCCTGATCCGAAACGCCACCACAATTCCGGAGAAGATCACGATCATCAAGAGAAGACCGCAGAATAAAGCGAGAATGTCGATTTTTCGAGGATACGGGGTGGAAACAGCCACTTTTTTCGCCCTGGAAACAGGAGGCAAAATTCAGCCATCTTGAAACAGGCCCCAAAATTTAAGAGTAAGGAGTAAGCCATTTAGAACGGAGACGAGGAAAAACTTTTTCTCACAGAGAGTGGTGAGTCTGTGGAATTCTCTGACTCAGAGGACGGTGGAGGCAGGTTCTCTGGATGGTTTTAAGAGAGAGCTAGATAGGGCTCTCAAAAATAGCGTAGTCAGGGGATATGTGGAGAAGGCAGGAACGGGGCACTGATTGGGGATGACCAGCCATGATCACATTGAATGGCGGTGCTGGCTCGAAGTGCCAAATGGCTACTCCTGCACCTAATGTCTACTGTCTATCGTCTGAAATATCGCCCTCGCTTATTTTCCGTTATTTTACTTCAGAGATACAGCGTGTCAACAGTCCCTTCAGCCCACCAAGTCAGCGCCGACCAGCAATCGCCCGTTCACGCACTGGTTTAGTTTACAGTTACAGCGCAGAAACAGGCCCTTCGGCCCACCGAGTCCGCGCCGACCAGCGACTGCCCGTTCACACACTAGTTTAGTATAGAGATACAGCGCAGAAACAGGCCCTTCAGCCCACCGAGTCCGCGCCGACCAGCAATTGCCCATTCACACACTAATTTAATTTGGAGATACAGCGCGGAAATTAAACTAAATTAATATTTGATACTCCATTCTCTCCTGTCCTCCCCTCTCCTCACCTAATTGATACCCTAACTGATGAACTTACCACTGACGATCTCCATGTGGACGGTCCTGTTGAGGCACCTTCTCGGGAGAGAGATGTAGACATTAGACACTAGATGAAGTAGGCCATTTGGCCCTTCGAGCCAGCACCGCCATTCAATGTGATCATGGCTGATCATCCCCAATCAGTACCCCGTTCTTGCCTTCTCCCCATGTCCCCTAACTCCGCTATCTTTAAGAGCTATATCTAGCTCTCTCTTGAAAGTATCCAGAGAACCTGCCTCCACCGCCCTCTGAGGCAGAGAATTCCACAGACTAACAACTCTCTGTGTGAAAAAAGTGTTTCCTCATCTCCGTTCTAAATGGCCTACCCCTTATTCTTAAACTGTGGCCCCTGGTTCTGGACTCCCCCAACATCGGAAACATGTTTCCTGCCTCTGGCGTATCCAAACCCTTAATAATCTTATATGTTTCAATAAGATGCCCTCTCATCCTCCTAAACTCCAGAGTGTACAAACCCAGCCGCTCCTTTGTCGCAGCATATGACAGTCCCGCAATCCCGGTAATTAACCTTGTAAACCTACACTGCGCTCCCTCAATAGCAAAAATGTCCTTCCTCAAATTAGGGGACCAAAACTGCACACAATACTCCAGGTGTGGTCTCACTGGCGTCCTGTACAACTACAGAAGGTCCTCTTTGGTTCTATACTCAACTCCTCTTGTTATAAAGGCCAGCATGCCATACGCTTTCTTCACTGCCTACTGTAGCTGCATGCTTACTTTCATTGACTCCCCTCCCCCCCACCTTCCCCTTTCCTCCTTTCCTCCTTATCCCTTCCCCTCTGCTCCTGGAAGTAGTCTGATTTGTCGATTGGACAGGAATTTGAAGGGAATCTGATTGGTGATTGGACGCGACGCCCTTGGAGATTGCGGGTGATTGGCCGGAAATTAGACTGGCGCGGATTTTAAGATGAGCTGGTCGGTGACTGGACTCATTCCCCTTGACGACAGCGGCTGATTGGACGCCGAGTGACCGCATTATGTGATTGGACACGAGTCCCCTTGGAGACAGCGTCTGATTGGCCGCGTAAAGGGCGGGTGGCGCAAGAAGTCGGTGACAGAAACCGTTTGGATTCAAACTTGGGGGGGAGAGGGAGAAAGAGAGAAAGAGGGAGAGAGAGAGAGAGAAAGAGAGAGGGAGAAAGAGAGAGAGAGAGAGAGAGAGAGAGAGAGAGAGAGAGGGGGAGATAGAGGGGGAGAGGGGGAAGGAATGATGGAGGGAGTGAAAAAGAATATGGAAGGGAAGGATTTCTCCCCCTATTACCCTCTCTCTCCCCCCTTCTCTCTTCCCCATCTCACTTCCCCTCTCTCTCCCCCCCCCCCCTCCTCCTCTCGCTTCCGGCCCGTACGAAGCTTTTCAAAAAGTTAAGTTGCAGGCGGGACATGGAAGATTGGCTGATGCCAGTGTAGAGGGAGTTGCAGTAATCTAGGCGGGAGGAGATAAATGTGTGGATGATCTTTTCGAGGTCATCAAACTGGAGGAATTGTTTTATTTTAGCTATCGTCCGTAGCTGAAAGAAGCTAGCTTTTACCACGGCATTGACTTGTTTGTAACATTTCAGTGCATGACACTGAAAAGGGGGGTGGCATGACAGGATTACAAAAGATTTAACGTGAAATAATGTGCGCGCTGCGCACATCACGAGCGTGAAGCGTGAAGTCCCTCGATGCCGGGGTCCAGCGCCCACTTAAGGGCCCTGGAAGCAATGGGGTTTTAGATGCTCTCTGATGCAATGTGAGCCTTATTTTGGAGCATTTTTGCACCAAATCTATGACCAATATTTCAGAAATTAACAGGAATCTGAGAGGTAGCTTTTTCACGCACAGGGTGCTGGGTGTATGGAACGAGCTGCCAGAGTAGGTAGTTAAGGCTGGGACTATTCTAATGTTTAAGATACATTTGGACACAACAGGTTTAGATGGATAAGGGCCAAACGCGTGTGAGTGGGACAAGTGTAGATGGTACATGTTGGTCGGTGTGGGCAAGTTGGGCATAAGGGCCTGTTTCCACACTGCATCACTCTATGACTAATGAGTTAAGAAGAAAAATGCATGTAGATAAGTAGAGCAGATTTCAAAGAGGAGTGAAATGTAAAGGCAGAGAGAGGTTTATGGGTGGAAAGGAACATAGGAAAGGAGGGGGAGGGTGGGGTTGGGCAGATGGGTGAAGGGAAAATAGACACAACGTGCTGGAGTAACTCAGTGGATCAGGCAGCATCTCTGTCGAAAAGGTATAGATTATATTTCGTGTCAAGACCCTGCTTCAGTAATATGCATGATGTGACATGCATAGACATTCCTGAATGTTACAGAAACCACCCTGAGCTACTTTGTGACGGTGCTTGCCCTCTCCTATAACGTCTTTGCTGCCTTGGGTGATGCAGTTACAGGACACGAGCTTTGGTACGCGGTGTGAAGCTGTTGCAGTCTGTCCCAGCCTGGTAAAAACTTGATGGAGTGGATGTGGAGAGGATGTTTCTACTAGTGGGAGAGTCCAGGACCAGTGGCCACAGCCTCAGAATTAAAAGACATTCCTTTAGGAAGGAGATGAGCAGGAATTTCTTAAGTCAGAAGGTGGTGAACTGTGGAATTCATTGCCACGGACAGCTGTGGAGGCCAAGTCAATGGACATTTTTCAGGAGGAGATTGATAGATTCTTGATTGATACGGGTGTCAGAGGTAATGGGGAGAAGGCAGGAGAATGGGTTTGAGATTGAAAGATAGAGTCATAGAATGATACAGTGTGGAAACAGGCCCTTCAACCCAGCATGTCCCATCTACACTAGTCCCACGTGCCCAGGTTTGATCCATATCCCTCTAAACCTGTCCTATCCATGTACGTGTCTAACTGTTTCTTATGTGTTGCGATAGTCCCTGCCTCAACTACGTCCTCTTGCAGCTTGTTCCATACATCTACCACCCTTTGTGTGAAAAATATACCCCTCAGATTTCTATTAAATCGTTTCCCCTTCACCTTAAGCTTATGTCCTCTGCTCCTCGATTCACCTACTCTGGGCAAAAGGCTCAACCTGATCTATTCAAATCATGATTTTATACACCTCTATTAGATCATCCCTCATCCTCCTGATCTCCATGAAATAGAGTCCCAGCCTTCTCAACCTCTCCCTATAGCTCTGGCCCTCTAGTCCTGGCAACATCCTCGTAAATCTTCACTGTACCCTTTCCAGTTTGATGACATATTTCCTATAACATGGTGCCCAGAACTGAACACAATACTCAGAATGCGGCCTCACCTTCTTATGCAACTGTAACATGACCTCCCAATTTCTATACTCAGCCTGACCCGCTGAGTTATTCCAGCACTCTGTGAAACATCACAGAACAGGGCAAGATTAGCAAGTTTGCTGATGATACAGAAGTGAGTGGATTTGCAGATAGCGAAGATGGTTGTGAAAGATTGCAGCAGGAACTGGATCAATTAGCCAGATGGGCAGAGAAATGGCTGATGATTGCATGGTTCCTTGAAGGTCGAGTCGCAGATACATCAGGTGGTCAAAAAGTATTTTGGCACATTGGCCTTCATCAGTCAGAGAATTGAGTATAGAAGTTGGGAGGTCATGTTGCAGTTGTATAAGACTTTCGTGAGACCGCATTTAGAATATTGTGTGCAGTTCTGGGCCCCATATTATTGGAAAGATGTCAAACTGGAAAGAGTATAGAGAAGATTTATGAGGATGTTGCCAGGACTAGAGGGTGTGAGCTATGGGGAGAGGTTGAGTAGGTTGGAACTCTATTCCATGGAGCGCAGGAGGGTGAGGGGAAATCTTATAGAGGGGTACAAAATCATTTGAGGAATAGATCGGGTAGATGCACAGTCTTTTGCCCAGAATAGGGGAATCGAGGACCAGAGAACATAGGTTCAAGGTGAAGGAGAAAAGATTTAATAGCAATCCGAGGGGTACCTTTTTCACACAAAGGGTGGTGGGTGTATGAAACAAGCTGCCAGAGGAGGTAGTTGAGGTTGGGACTATCCCATCGTTTAAGAAACGGTTAGGACAGGTTAGGAGGGATATGGACCAAACGCAGGCAAGTGGAACTAGTGTAGCTGGGACATTGTTAGCTGGTGTGGGCAAGTTGGGCCAAAGGGCCTGTTTCCACACTGTGTCACTCTATGACTCTATCCATGTTCTCCAGAGATGCTGCCTGATCTGCTGTGGCAGATTGTGCTTCCTCAGCTGCCGTAGGAAGTACATCCTCTGTTGTGCCTTTTTGACTGTGGAGTCGATGGTAGCCCCCCACAAGGTCATTTGAGATGATGGTTCCCAGGAAATTAAAAGACTCCAGAGATGTGACTGTGGTTTTGTTGATGGTGAGTGGGATGAGGGGAGGGGGGGCTCACCTAGAGTCTGCAATCAATTCCACTGTCTTAAGAGCATTGTGCTCCAGGTTGTTGCGATGGCAACAGGACACCAGCTGTGACACTTGCTGTCTGTAGGCAGATTCCTACCCATCCTGGATCAGTCCAATCAGGGTTGTGTCATCCGCAAACTTGAGAAGCTTGACAGAGGTATCTGTGGCAGTGCAGTCGTTGGTGTAGAGAGAATAGCGGAGAGAAGAGAGTACGTAGCCTTGCGATGCTCCTATGCTGAGCGTTTGCGGGTCCGAGATGTGCTTTCCCAGCCTCACATGCTGCTTCCTGTCTGTCAGGAAGATGGTGATCCACCAACAGAGAGGTTCAGGCACGGTCAAGTCGGAAAATTTGGAGTGTAGTAGTTCGGGCACAATGGTGTTGAATGCAGAGCTAATATCAAGAAACAAAATCCTCGCAGAGGTCCCCTGGCAGTCTAGGTGCTGGAGGATGAAGTGCAGGCCCAGATTGACTGCGTCATCCACAGATCTATTGGCCCAATATGGAAACTGCAGATGGTCCAGCTTTGTGATATTTTTTAGCTTGGCCAGCACAAGCCTTTCAAGGGTCTTCATGACTTCAGAGGTCAGTGCGACAGGCCTGTAGTCATTAAGACAAGTAATCCTTGCCTTTTTGGGTACAGGGACAACAGTGGAGACTTTGAAGCAGGCAGGGACAGTACACGTTTGCAGGGACTGGTTAAAAATGTCTGTGAAATTTTATCCACAGTTTTTATCCACGAGTAGTTGCTCTACTCAACAGCCAAAAATCTGTAGCCTCCCTTTGATCTGGTATTTTGTTGGTTCACATGCTTGATCAATGGTGTTTTATCATAATGTTTTATTATTATTAATGTTTAGTCTTTTCGGAGTCATTTGTAAATGTCACTGTATGTCATGTCGTGTGGGCGGAGCACCGATGCAAATTCCTTGTATGTGAATACTTGGCCAATAAACTTACTTACTTGCTTACTTACAAAATAAGATCCATTGATTCAATTGTGGTCAAATCCTAGTGAACACTGTCACCTTTTTATAATGCAGCCGTCACCGATGTTGGAGAAGAAAATGGGCAATTATTATACACACTGTGCACAACATACTTTTTGGATCACAAACAATGTTACATTCAGTTTCAGGCTATTCTTCACCAATCCTCATTATTTGTAGTCATTTCAGCCTTCAATGATGAACATTGCTTATCTCTGCTGATAGAAACTATTAGCTGGTTACTACACCACGTGGGACCGTTGGGTCCGGTCTCCGAACACGGGGGGGGGGGGGCACGGCGTCACACAGGAAGGCTGGTCCCCGAATGCAATATTCCACCACTCATCCATAGCTCCCAACTGCGCAGACGCGGCTGATTGGTTCCCGCTGTGACATAGGAGATGGAGGCATTAGTGTGCAGGCTAAGTGCAGACCCGTTGGGTCTGCTCCCCAATGCAAGATTCCACCGCTCACCAGTTCACCCAAAGCAATATTCCACCACACACCCATAGCCCCCAACTGCGCAGGCATGACTCATTTTCCTCATCCTCCAGCACTCCCCTCCTCCTCCTCACCCTCCCTCTTCAGTCGCTAGAGAGGGATGGCAGAGAGGGAGGGAGGGATGGGAAAGAGGGAGGGGGTAGAGAGGAGAGGCATTAGAGAGGGAGGGGGATAGAAAGGAGGGATGCAGAGAGGGAGGTGGGTGGGGGTAGAGTGGGAGAGTGATGGGGTAGAGCGTGCGGGAGGGGAGTAGAGAGGGAGGGGAGGGGGAGAGGGTAGAGAGGAAGAGGGGCAGAGATGGAGGGGAGTAGAGAGAGAACGGGATGGGGTAGAGGGAGGGGATAGAGTGGGGTGGAGGGTAGATCAGGAGGGGGCATCTTCCTCCCCCACCCCTCCCCATCTCCCTCCTCCACACGTAGGAGAGAGAATTTACTCTGCTTTGTATGTAATTTTTGTATGCAATCATTCTCTCTCCTTCTCTCACTCTCTCCCCTTCTCTCTCCTCTCCCTCCCTCCCACCTCTCTCTCTCTCCCCCTCGGACTTTTTTGTATTTTTTTAATGTACTGTTATTTTTTGTACAGCTCTTGTCCCAAGTCTTGTACTCAATGCTCTAACTGATGAAGACAAGCTTGACAAACTGCTTCTTCATCACCCTGTTTATCGCTTTCAGACAATCATGCACTCATACTATTCGGCGGTCTCTGTGTCCTCCGACAACATTCTCTGCGCCTCTGCTGCCATTTACAGTGTAAGTCCTGCTGCTGCTGCTGCTGCACTGATTTAATTTGCCACTTTGCACTTGTTCAAGTTAAATTCAATCGGCCATTATTCCTTGGCCCACATACTGTATCCAGTTAATCTGGACCCGGCTGCAATTTCAGAGAGTAAGTCAGTCGCTTGCTTTTAAAGTCCTGTACATCACCAATTTTGTTGTTGCTGCCGCTGTCTACAAACTTACTGAGAGAGGGGGGGGGCGAGACTGCATAATACTCTGAAAGCGCTAACACACAGATAGACAGATAGACGGGGTGATGAAGGAGCAGCAGCAGTAGTTTGTCAAACTTGCTCGCCTTCATCATCAGTCAGAGCATTGAGTACAAGAGTTAGTTGGGACATGCACCATGTTAGAGCTGCTGTACAAAAGATGTTGGTGTACATGTGGGGCAATACTTGGGGAGTGTGGTGTGCTATTCTGGTCCCCAAGACTACAAGAAGCATTCATTGTGAGAAGCAGTGGCGAAAAGATTCATTTATTAGTGCTGGAGTGAGCGAGTGCTTCTGTGTGAGTTTCTTAGCAACGGGAGCCTGATACCAGTAGAACTTCCTTCGCAACAGAAGCCTGTTGGCAGTAGGCCTTCCTTGACGACAGACTAGGCCTTCTCTAGCAACAGGAACCTGATTCCAGTCAGCCTTTACTTGACAGCTCCGAGGGCCATAACTTCGGCCAAGCCCAAAGGTTAGGCCCGGGCCTGTAACATTGCCATGAGGACTACAAAACACAGGCTCTGTGGTCCTGAACATAGGCCAAAGCCCACAACACAGGCCCAAGGCCTACAATACAGGCCCAGAGTCTATAACACACACCTAGTGCCCACATCACAGGCTAGGAAGCTCAGAACTTAGGCCTGGAGCCTATAGCATTGGCTCGGAGCCTACAACACAACCCTGGGGCCTACAAAACAGGCTTGCAGCACCAGAACGTAGACCAAAGCCCACAGGTTAGGCCAAGGCATAAAATACAGGCTTGTAGCCTATAATACAGCCCTGGTGCCTATGAAACATACGATAGGAACTTCCAGAACTTAGGCCAAAGCCCACAACATAGGACTGGGGCCTAAAATACAGGACCGGAGCCCACAGATAAGGCCCGGAGCCCATAAAACAGCCTTGAGGCCTATGAAACACAGGCCCGGAAGCCCAGAACTTCGGGCAAAGCCCGGAACGCAGGCCCGAGAACCTAAAACACTGGGCTGACACCTACGTACCAAACCTCTGAACCAAAGAGCATTACTGCGAGATATTGTTGTGGGTGCTTGGCGATAGGTATAATATATTTGTGTATTTAAACTTGGATCTAAATGTTTTAGAGTGAAGTTTTTAATACGAAAAATCAGCATAGATGACGAAATGCATTAATAAAAAGCAAATTAAAGCATGATTGTTTTAAATGTCCTCTCCCTCTCTGTCTGTCCCTCTTTCTCACTCTCTTCCCCTCTCTCTCAGTCCCCCCTTTCTCTACACTGTGCTGCATGCTCTCAATGTACACTCGACAAGATAATGTTGCTCTCTCTCCTCCCCTTCTCTCTCCCATTCATTTCTCGCATCTCGTTCTCTCTCCCTCCCTCTCTATTTATCTCTCCCCTGTTTCCCACATCCCCTCTCTCACTTTCTCCCCATCTCTCTGTCTCCCCCCTCTCTCTCTCTTACCCTCTCTCTCAGTCCCCCTC
Organism: Malacoraja senta; assembly: GCA_038087875.1. Taxonomy (NCBI): domain Eukaryota; kingdom Metazoa; phylum Chordata; class Chondrichthyes; order Rajiformes; family Rajidae; genus Malacoraja; species Malacoraja senta. The sequence goes on along the minus strand of JAXLNO010002763.1, from coordinate 505,849 downwards.
CCTATCCCCTCTCTCTCTGTCGCTCTCACCCCCTCCCTCTCTCTCACTTTCTCATATCTTTCTCTCTCTCGCCCCCTCTCTCTCTCTCCTCTTTTCTTGCTCTTCCCCTCTCTCTCTTTCTTCCTCCTCTCTCTCTTACCCACTCTCTCAGTCCCCCTCTCTCTCCCCCCTTTCTCTCTCCCCTTTTCTCTCCCGCTCTCTCTCTCATCCCCTCTCTCTCCCCATCTCTCTTCCCCTCTCTCTCTCACACACACCCTCACTCTCCCCCACTCTCTTTCCACACCTCTCTCCTTCTTCCCTCTCTCCCATCCCCCTTCCCCCTCTCTCTTCCCCACTCTCTCTCCCCTCAGGCTCTCCGCCAACGGTGATCTCTCCAATATCTCCAACGACGTAACAGAATAGCCAAACCAGCAATTGTAAGTTTAGCTGAATTATTGCCAGTATTCGTGTAACAATTAAAGAATAGGTTGACAAGTCCATAGATCTCGTTTGAGGAGGGACATACATGCTATTGAGGGAGTGCAGCCTAGGTTCCCCAGGTTAATTCCAGGGATGTCGAGACTGACATACAATGAAAGAATGGTCGACTGGGCTTGTATTCACCATAATTTTGAAGGATGAGAGTGGATCTTATAGAAACATATAAAATTATTAAGGGGTTGAACAAACTAGATGCAGGAAACATGTTATCCATGTTGGGGGATTTCAGAACCAGGTGTCACAGTTTAAGAATAAGGAGGTCGGCCATTTAGGACTGAGATGAGGAGAAACCTTTTCATGCAGTGAGTTGTGAATCTGTGAAATTCTCTGCCACAGAAGGCAGTAAAGGCCAATTCATTGGATGTTTTCAAGAGAGAGTAAGATTTTACTCTGCGGGCTAACGGAAATGTATAATGGTGAATTTATTATGGGGAACAAGGAAATGGCAGATGAGTTGAACAGGTACTTTGGATCCATCTTCACTAAGGAGGACACAAACAATCTTCCTGCTGTACTAGTGGCCAGAGGCTCTGGGGTGAAGGAGGAAGTGAAGGATATCCACATTAGGCAGGAAATTTTGTTGGGTAGACTGATGAGCCTGATGGTCTGCATAAAATCCCCAGGGCCTGATGGTCTGCATCCCACGGTACTTAAGGAAGTGACTCTAGAAATTATGGACGCATTGGTGATCATTTTCCAATGTTCCATAGATTTAGGATCAGTTCGTGTGGATTGGAGGGTAGCTAATGTTATCCCCTTTTAAAGAACGGCTGGAGTGAGAAACAGGGATTATAGACCAGTTAACCTGACATCGGTGGTGGGGAAGATGCTGAGTTAATCATAAAAGATGAAATTGCGGCACATTTGGATAGCAGTAACAGGATCGGTCCGAGTCAGTATGGATTTACGAAGGGGAAGTCATGCTGGACTAATCTTCTGGAATTTTTTGAGGATGTAACTAGGAAAATGGACAAGGGAGAGCCAGTGGATGTAGTGTACCTGGACTTTCAGAAAGCATTTGATAAGGTCCCACATAGGTGATTAGTGATCAAAATTAGGGCACATGGTATTGGGGGAGAGTGTGCTGACATGGATAGAAAATTGGTTGGCAGACAGGAAACAAAGAGTAGGTATTAACCGGTCCATTTCGTAATGGCAAGCAGTGGGGTACCGCAAGGCACGTTGCTGGGACCGTGGCTATTTACAATATACATCAATGATTTAGATGAAGGGATTCAAAGTAACATTCGCAAATTTGCAGATGACACAAAGCTGGGTGACAATGTGAACTGTGAGAAGGATGCTATGAGCAGGGTGACTTGGACAAGTTGGTTGACTGGGCAGATGCATGCCAGATGCAGTTTAATGTGGATAAATGTGAGGTTATCCACTTTGGTAGCAAAAAACAGGAAGGCAGATTATTATCCAAATGGTGTCAAGTTGGGAAAAGGGGAAGTACAACAGGATCTGGGGTCCTTGTTCATCAGTCAATGAAATTAAGCTTGCTGGTACAGCAGGCAGTGAGAAAACGAATGACATGCCTTCATAACAAGAGGAGTTGAGTATAGGAGCAAAGAGGTCCTTCTGCAGTTGGACAGGGCCCGAGTGAGACCACACCTGGAGTTTTGTGTGCAGTTTTGTCTCCAAATTTGAGGAAGAACATTCTTGCTATTGAGAGAGTGCAGCGTAGGTTTACAAGGTTAATTCCAGGGATGGCAGGACTGTCATATGCTGAGAGAATGGAGTGGCTGGGCTTGTATACTCTGGAATTTAGAAGGATGAGAGGGTATCTTATTGAAACATATAAGATTATTAAAGATTTGGACATGCTAGAGGGAGGGAAACATGTTCCCGAGGTTGGGGGAGTTCAGAACCAGGGGCCATAGTTTAAGAATAAGGGGTAAGCCATTTAGAATGGGTATGAGGAAACACTTTTTCACACAGGCAGTTGTGAGTCTGTGGAATTCTCTGCCTCTGACGGCGGTGGAGGCCGGTTCTCTGGATGCTTTCAAGAGAAAGCTAGATAGGGCTCTTAAAGATAGCTGAGTGAGGGGATATGGGGAGAAGGCATGAACGGGGTAATGTTTGTGGATGAACAGCCGTGCTCACATTGAATGGCGGTGCTGGCTCGAAGGGCTGAATGGCCTACTCCTGCACCCATTGTTTATGTTTCTATGTAAAAGCTTTTCACTCCACATCACCGTCTACATCTCTCCTGCGACTCTCAGTCGCGAGGAAAGGTCTCGACCTCGAAACGTCGCCCATCCTCTCTCCAGAGATGCTGCCCGTCCCACTGAGTTACTGCAGCATTTTGTAGACTGGCCCCCCTTGAGATTTAGAAGCCGTTGCTGTGAACGGAGAGACGGGGACTTGAGTGGCCATTGAGGGCGGCCAGGGTGCTGGTGAGCCCCCCATCTGCTCGGTGTGCGGGCTGAGCTTCGAGGGGCTGAGCTTCGGTGGAGGACCACATGGCAGGGCACAATAAGGAGAAGCGTTATGAGTGCGACGTGTGTGGCAAAGCCTGGTAGAGGCCAAGCGAGCTGGAGATCCACCGGCGGGTGCACACAGGAGAACGCCCCTTCGACTGCTCGGAGTGCGGCAAGAGCTTCATTCGCTACGACACACTGCTGCAGCACAACCGCGTGCACTACGGCGATAGGCCCTTCACCTGCTCCACCTGCGGCAAGTGCTTTGCCCGGTTGTTGGGTCTACAACGGCACTGGCGGGTGCGCAGCATGGAGCGGCCCTTCACCTGCTCCGACAGCAGCAAATGCTTCAAGGCGACCACGCACCAGAAGTTCCACCGGCGGTTGCACACCAGGGATTGCACACCGGCGAGCGTCCCTACACAGTGTCCAGTGCGGCAAGGCTTCACCCACTCCAGCATCCTACTGGAGCACCAGCGCACCCACACCGGCGAGCGCCCCTACACCTGCGGCAAATGCTTCACGCGCTCCTCCAGGCTGCTGTCCCACCAGTGGGTGCACGCTAGCGACCATCCCGTCCCCAGCCCAGTGTGTGGAGAGCGCTTTGCCATGGCCCCCCGCGCCCTGTCTCTCCAGCACGTGCACACCAGTTGCCAGCCCTACGAGTGCCCGTACGGTGGTGAGGCGTTTGACAGCTCGTGGGAGTTGGGCAGCACCGGCGGGCCCAGGCCGGCGAGCGGCTGCTCCACTGTGACAAGAGAGCATGGGGGCTGATTTGTCGATTGGACAGGAATTTGAATGGAATCTGATTGGTGATTGGACGCAGCGCCCTTGGAGACAGCGGGTGATTGGCCGGAAATTAGACCCGCGCGGATTTTAAAGGGAGCTGGTCGGTGATTGGACGCGAGTCCCCTTGGAGACAGTGTCTGATAGGCCGCGTATAAAGGCGGGAGGCGCGAGGAGTCGGTTACAGAAGGTACACAAAAATGCTGGAGAAACTCAGCGGATGCACAGCGTCTATGGAGCGAAGGAAATAGGCAACGTTTCGGGCCGAAACCCTTCTTCAGACTGATAGGGGTGGGGAGAAGAAAGGAAAAAGGCGGAGCAGGAGCCCGAGGGCTGAGGGATGGGAGGAGACAACCAGAGGGCTGAGGAAGTGGAGGAGACAGCAAGGGCTAGCGGAATTGGGAGAATTCAATGTTCATGCCCCCAGGATGCAGACTACCCAAGCGGAATATGAGGTGCATTTCCTCCAATTTCCGGTGTTGCTCGCTCTGGCCGTGGAGGAGACCCAGGACAGAGAGGTCGGATACGGAATGGGAGGGGGAGTTGAAGTGCTGAGCCACCGGGAGAGGTCAGGCTGGTTATTGCGGACCAACCGGGAGGTGTTCGGCGAAACGATCGCCAAGCCTCCGCTTGGTCTCACCGAGTCGGTTACAGAATCCGTTTGGATACAAACTTGGGGGAGAGAGAGGGGGAGAGAGAGAGAGGGGGGGGAAAGAGAGGGGGGAGAGAGTGGGGGGGGAGAGAGGGGGAGTGAGGGAGAAGAATTCTCCCATTGGTCTTCAATCCGTCTTCATTCGCCCAGACAGACGCTGACGATGTGAACTAGTGCAGGGGCAACGTGTTCAAAATGTTGCAGCGACCGGATCATATTCAGCGTCGCCTGGAATCAGACGAGAGGGAGGCGGTGACAAATAGGTGACGTCAAACGTGGAACAGTCGGTGTCGACCCGCGACCACCCGGGAGATGGTGAAGCTGCAACTCCCGGAGAGAGGGAGATGGAGAGAGGGAGGGAGAGAGGGCCACTAAGACTCTCTCTCTCTCCCTTTACCCAGTATCTACACTGCGGGCGGCTCGATTGTGATCATGTGAAGTTTTCCCGCTGACTGGAGAACCCGCAGCAACAACAAAGCTCTAGTCTGTACCTGGTGCATCCACATGGCAGTGAAGTGAACCAGAGCGAGCCTCAGCCTCAGCCTCAGCCTCAGCCTCAGCCCCAGCCCCAGCCCAGCATGTGGTTGCACCGTGTGATCATCAGGGCGAGGAGGTGAGTGAGTCACGGCCTCACCGACCCGGTTATTCTACACGTCACTCCAGCAGCACCGCCCCTCTGATGGACAGCGCCCTCCGCCAATCGGAGTCGCCCGTGCACCACGTGGCGAGAGAGGGAGGGGGGAGAGAGAGATAGGGAGAGAGAGGGGGTGGAGAGAGAGGGGGAGGGTGGAGAGTAAGTAAATACATTTTATTTATAGAGCACGTTTTAATCAACTCGTGTTGAAACCAAAGTGCTTTACATAGAAGAAATAATTAAGTTTCCGTACATCCATAGAAAAATGACACAACACATTATAGAATTCAACATGAACGTCCCACCACAGCAGAATCAAAATGTTCCACTGTGGGGAAAGGCACGAGAACGTTTCAGTCCTCTTCCTCTGTGATCACCCGAGGTCGGGGCCTATTTGTGGTCTCCTCAGCCAGCCCGATGTTTTCAGGCCCTCTTGCCGGGACGTTGGAACTCCGGCGTCGGGTGAACACTCCTCAGCGGCATGGAAATGTCTGGAGCGGCCGCTCCCTCCCCGGAGACCGCGGCACCTGAAGTCCTCAGGCCGCGTTGGCTGGAGCTCCGACTCTGACCAAATCGATTCCCAGGCTCCGCGGTGTTTTTAAATCCAGCGCCGCCCGCCCGCGGCTGGAAGCCCGCAGCTACAGCTCCTCGATGTTGGAGTCGGCAGTCACAGCACTCCGGAGCTCACCACATGGCGACCCGGTTAGGGCATCGCCCGCTCCGTGGTGGTGTCCCAGCGCTGTGCCGCCACCGAAGTTGTAGTCCCGGCCGGTCCCGACAGGAAACACCGCTCCAGTGTTGATGGTAGAGGCCGCGAGGAAGGGGCGAAGAAACAGCTCAGAGGGAAGCCGCCTCTCCGACCAGGTAGGGACTACGAAATAAAGAATCCCCCTTCCCCTCCCCCCAGCCACCACATAAAAGAAGACCAATAAACATTTTGTTTTTAACAGGACTAAAAATAAAAATAATACAGGGTGAAAGGACGGACTGCAGGCAGAGCAGCCATACACAACGGTGCCCCACTCCTGCAGTTAGCCATCTTAGAGAGAGAGGGCTAGAGGGAGACAGGGGAAGGGGGAGAGAGAGACAGGGGGGGGAGGGAGAGAGAGACAGAGGAGGGGGAGAGAGAGCGGGGAGGGGGGAGAGAGAGCGGGGAGGGGGGAGAGAGAGCGGAGGGGGTAGCAAGAGGGCAGAGAGAGAAGGGGGAATCATGCTTTATTTTGCTTTTAATAAAGCACTAGACTAAGTGTGACCCGTTGGGTCCCAGCATCACAAGGGAGGGCTGGTCCCCCAACGCAATATTACACCTCTCCACCAATTCCAATATTGATGGCCAGTGGGGGGGAGGAGGGGGCTTTCTGGAGCGCTAGTATGGGTGTTGTCGGCTGAAGGGACTGGTTTCCAGTGGGCTAGTATTGACATTGTGAGCCGAATGGGTTCTTGGGCTGGCGGTTCAGTTACTCAATTCTGTTGTGCTGGCAGCTCGCTCCCTCACGGCTGGCGGGCTGGCAGTGGACTCACGGCTATTCCTTGAAATTCCATCTCAAGCAGGGTGCAAGGCCACCAAATTCAAGTGCAGTTTCTAACCACTTCAAGCAGGGTGCAAGGCCACCAAATTCAAGTACAGTTTCATACCATTTCAAGCAGTGTGCAAGGCCACTAAATATAGCGAGTCGTCCTCCTCCATCTTGCAGAGACTGAGCCACGCCTACACTTCTGGGTTTTATAGTCCCTCCACCCCCACCAGAAGGGGCGTGGCCTTCATGGCGTGATTGACAGGAGAGAGAATCTCAACATTTTAAAAACACTAATAACTCTTTTTCATCGATAGGAAAAAATCCTCGGCACCTGATGAGCGCAGGGGAAATCTGAGTAAGATGGCCAAAAATCACAGCTGTACGTGGTAGCGTTTTTTTCTAAAATCTGTATAAATCGCAAACAGGAAGTGGTCAAGATTACTTTTAATTATATAGAAGGCAAAGGCAACTTTAATTGGGCAAGGCAACTTTAAATAGGCAAGGCAACTTTAATTAGGCAGCACAGCTTTAGCATTTCCAAACCAAAGGCAAGACAGCTTTAGCATTTCCAAACCAAAGACAACACAGCTTTAGCATTTCCAAACTATATTTTCAAACCACATTAAGGGCACTGACAGGTCAGTAAAACCACTCACAGTTTAGTAGATATGTGTTCAGTGTTATTCACACTAACCCCCCCCCCCCACACACACATTAACCCACCCACACACACACTAACCCACCCACACACACACACTAACCCCCCCCCAC